>PVIH01000809.1:0-80636 GCA_004025045.1 Sigmodon hispidus | reverse complement strand
GAAGGAGCTAAAGATGCCATGAGGGAGGAAGAGCACCAGGGAAAGAGAAACTGTGGCGCGTTCACTGGGAAACACTCCATGAAGGACAGAAAGTTTGAGGGAAGGAGACAGCCTGCGAAGCCAACTTCTAAAGAAGAATAGATGTCAATACTCGTCAAGTTATTCCACAAAGTAGAAACAGAAGGAACATTGCCCAATTTGTTTTATGAGGTCAGTTACCCTGACATCCAAACCACATGAAGACTTGACAAAGAAAGCATTACAGACCAATCCCCCTATAAACATAGATGTAAAAAACATAATAAACATTTCAAACCCAATCCAAGAACACATCAAGAAGATCATCCACCATAATCAAGTAGGCGTCATCTCAGAGAGACAGAGATGGTTCATCATATGTAAGTTGATAAAGCAATCCGTCATATAAACAGAATAAACCACAAACTAAACCATAAACTAAAAGACAAAAACCACATAACAGTGGTCATCTCGTTAGTAAAAAAGGTCTTTGACAAAATCCAACAGTCCTTCATGATAAAAGTTCTGGACAGACTAGGAATACAAGGTACATACATCAATATAATAAAGGTAATTTGCAACAAGCCCATAACCAACACCAACTCAAATGGGGAAAAACTCAAAGCAATTCCACTAAAACCAGGAAGAAAACAGGGCTGTCCACTCTCTTCATACCTACTCAATACAGCACTTGAAGTTCTAGCTAGAGCAAGAAGACAACTGAAGGAGACCAAAGGGATACAAATAGAAAAGGAAGAAGTCAAAGTATCTTTATTTGCTGATGATATAATAATATACATAAGTGACCAGGAAAAAATCCACTGGAAACTCCTATAGTTGGTAAACACTTACAGCAAAGTAGCTGTATACTAAATTAACTCAGAAAAATCAGTAGCCTTCCTACATGCAAATGACAAATAGACTGAGAAAGAAATCAGAGAAACACTTTTCACAGTTAAATATATATGCATATATATATATATAATCAGACATTGAAGAAAGGAATTGAAGATATCAGAATATGGAAAGATCTCTGGTTCTTATGGATCAGCAGGATTAATGTAGTAAAAATGGCCATCCTACAAAAAGTAACCTACAGATTCAAAGGCAATCCCCATTAAAATTTCAACACAATTCTTTACAGAGCTTGAAGGGACAATTTTCAGCTCCATATGGAAACAGCTGAGAATGCTAGGGAGGAGAAGGCAGAATTGGAGTCACCAGCAAGACAGATGCAGAGGAAACAAGATGAGAATGCCATACTGAGAAAAGGTACCCAGCCATGTGGCTAAACATAGGAAAGAGTTATGGGTTAATTTAAGTATAAGAGCTTTAGTAATAAGCCTGGGCTACCAGCTGAGCATTTATAAGTAATAGTAAGCCTCCAAATCAATTATTTAGGAAGTGGCTGCTGGGTATTTGGTAGTTTCTGGCAGGACAAAGCATCCATTTACATATTGCACCCAACAATCTTGAATAATGACAGAACTGCTGGAGGTATATTATCCCTGACTTTAAGTTGTTTTACAAAGCTATAGCAATAAAAAACAGCATAATATTGGCGCAAAAACAGACATATTGATAAATGGAATCAGATTGAAGACCCAGAAATAAATTTATACACTTGTGGACACACATACATGCACACACATACACACATATACATACACATATGCCAGAAATAAGCACTGGGAAAAAAGAACAATGTTTGACAAATGGTGTGGGTCTAATTGGATGTCAGCATATAGAAGAGTGAAAATAGATCCGTACTTATCACTCTGTAAATTCAACTCCAACTAGATTAAAATCCCCAACATTAAAGCAGATACATCGAACCTAATAGAAGAGAAAGTAGGAAATCGCCTTGAAAGCATTGGTACAGGAAAAGACATTCTGAACATAACAACATTAGCACAAGCACTAATATCAACATTTAATAAATGGTACCTCATGAAACTGAGAGGCTTCTGTAAAGCAAAGGACACTGTTGATGAGATAGAGCAGCAGCCTACAGAATGGAATAAGATCTTCACCAACCCCACATCTGATAGAGGTCTAATATTCAAAAGATGTATATTAAGAAAACAAATAACTCATTTTAAATATGGAGTTCAGAGGGAGGGGGAAATGGAGTACAGATTTAAACATAATTCTCAAGAGAGGAAATTCAAATGCCTGAGAAACACTTGATGTCTAACATCTTTAGCCATCAGGGAAATGCAAATCAAAACTATTTGAGATTTCATTTTGCACCTGTCAGAATGGTTAAGATCAACAGAATAAGTGACAGTTCCTCCTGGTGAGAAAGTGGAGTAAGGGGAACACTTATCCACTGCTGGTAAAAATATAAATTTGTTCAGCCACTGTAGAAATTGGTGTAGTGGCTCCCTAAGAAGATGAAAATCAATTTACCTCAAGATCCAGCTATACCACTCTTGGACATATACGCAAAAGATGCTTCATTCTACCACAGAGACGCCTGCTTACCATGTTCATTGTGGTTCTATTCATAACATCCAGAAACTGCAAACAACCTAGATGCCCACCAAGGGATAAATGGATAAAGAAAATGTGGTACACTTATACAATGGAATATTACTCAGCCATTAAAAACTGACATCATGAAATTTGCAGGCAAATAAAGAAAAGAAAGCATCAAGATCCAGAAAGACATATGTGCATAGTCTCTGATATGTGGATATTAGCTGTTAAGTCAGTGATAAACATAGAACCACAGGAGGGAGGCAGAGAGTAAAGGGTTAAAGGGAACAGATAGGTCTCCTTGGGAATAGGAAACAATAGGTAAATATGGATGGAAGAGGGGCAGGAATGCAAGGATCAAGTGGGGAAGGGGAAGGAAGAGAGGCTTGTAGGAGCAAATGAATACAGGGAGAGACCGCTAAAATTAAGGGGCACATAAGGAGTAGTGTGGAAACCTAATACACTAGAACTTCCTAAAATATACACCTATATGAAGGTGATCTAAATGAAATCACCAAATTATGGGAGATAACAAATCCCAACTTGCCATCTCTTGAAACCCAATGAAGTTTCTTGTACTGGGCTAGTTGAGTTGTTGGCTAAAAGAGCCGTGCAGGAATCCTCAAACAACCCAGGTCATTGCCAAGACTCTATAGGTTATCCTTCACAAACTGAGAGCAAGGCCCATTGCTGAAGAAAGTACCTACATTGAACCTGGAGATGTTGAACTGTTGCCTACATAGAGCCTATACTACTAAGTTCCAGGGTCTTTGGACTGGAATGTACTCTGCATGCTCTCAAAAGAGAAACAGAAACACCATTGCACCCATAAACCCTTTATTTACAATGGAGTCCTGCCTGTAAGATATGCTAAGGCAATAGTGGCACAAACCTTGTGGGAGTAACCAACCAATAACTGATTTGACTTAAGACCCACTGCACGAAATGGAACCCATTCCCAATACAGCTTGAGTGAGCAAGAACCTGAGACCAGATGGCAACAGGGACCTAGGGGAAAGCCAAAAAATACTAGTCTAAAAAGGGGAGGTAGAAAGTAGTACTAAAATGACCCCTAATGATATTGTGCCCTATTCATAGATCAGCACCTTGCTCAGCTATCATCAGAGAAGCTTCCTCCTCTAACAGATGGGAACAAATATGGAGACCCACAGCCAGACATTATACACTTTGTAATTACAGACTTTGGAACACTCAGCAAGAAGTGGGATGTGTCCATCAAATCCTTCCTCTCAGAGCTCAGGAATCTGGGCAGAAAAGAAGATGGAAAGGGTGTACTAGCCAATGAGGAAAAAGAACACCAAGGATCAAGGCCATCTAGAGCAGGGCTCTCAACCTTCCTGATGCTATGACTTTTAATACAGTTCATGTTGTGGTGACCTCCAAACATAAAATTATTTTCACTGCTACTTCATAACTGTAATTTTGCTACTGTTGTGAATTGTAATGTAAATATCAGGGATATAGAGTATCTAATATGCAACTTCTAGAAGGGTCGCGACCCACAGGCTGAAAGCTTTTTCTTTGAATCATCATGAGGAAATTCATGCGAACTTTCAAAGTCTGAAGCTGCACTAAGTCCTCTGAGTATTTATTATGGCTTCCAATTTAGTATTCTTATTGGATTCCTGATTGACCGAATGAGTGGGTTTCTGATTCTTGTGCCTTCTCTTTGGCTCTTTTCCTTCTGTTGGTTTGTCTTGCTCAACTCTGAAGTGATATTTTGTTTTATCTTAATATATTGGTTTTGCTATATTTAAAAAAAATGAATGAATGAAAATCTAGTCATTAGAATAAAGGTTGACAATTGAACTGTCACTTTTACCTGCTGGGACAGGGAAGATCAGTTTTCTCCAAAGGAGTTCACTGGGCATATCAACCGCTCTAGGTACAGGAGTAGGTAACCAGTATATATTGGACTCCACAGGGTTTTTTGTTTATGCTTTTTATTGGGTTCAGTTTGGTAGGCTTTTACTTCTTTTTCTTTTGGTGCATGGTTTTATTTTGTTTGGAAGATTCTGTTGTATTGGGTTGATTTTTGGTTTTGATTTGTTTTTTTTTTTAGAAAGAACTTAAAGTTCAGTGGGTAGGAGGGGAAAGAAGCTAGAAGGACTCTGGGGAGGGGAAAAATATAATATAAAATATATTTAAATTAAAATTGTTTTAATAACAAAACAATTAAAATAAAATTGAGAAATTATCCTAAATTTATTAGAGCAAATAAAAGTGAACCCAGAAGGGAGTCCCTGGGTGTGGGCAGTGGTTAGTCCAAGGACATGGCGAGCAGCTCTCAGAGTTTCCTTCACATCAAGAAGATACCTGCCTCACATATGGGGATCCCTGGCCCTGTGCTGTGCTCTGAGCAACCTACAGGCCGGTCTCTTGCACTTCCTGCCCCTACACAGAGAGAAAGATCTGGGCAAAGATGCTCATACCACAGACTGCTACAGAAGCTGTCAGCTTCAGCAATGAGCAGTGAGATGCTGAGGACAGCAGAAGTATAAGCAAAAGGCTCCTCATTAGTTTGGTTTCCAGAACTTTCCACGCAGATGCTGAGTCCATTAACGGGAAGCGCACCCACCCAGCCAGGACTGGGATTACAGCCTCAGGATATCGGTTTAAGAAACCAGAATTTAAGTGCAATCCCAGATGTTTTCAGTCATGTCTAGAGTTATTTTTCCTGTGACATTTGAAAAATTCACTTTCTATTATACGTTTTTAATATATGGAACATTTGAAAAATTATGCCTTGTCAAGAAGGTGAAAGGCTTTCATTCTTTGCCATTTCCTGTATTATACCTTATCTGTTCCAACTGATGAACTCACTCATTTCAGCTCTTGCTCACTTAGTTTTTCTGGTGGGATTGTGTGGTAGAGACAGAGCCCCACACCTCCCCAAAGCTTCATCTGCTAACCAGCCATACCCATTGTGGAAAGCCTTCAGAACCAGTTTTGAGTTTGTAGTTACTATTTTTTTAAGTACTTTACAAACAAATATATTATCTCCCTTTGATAGAGCCTCATTCAGCCCCAAGTCCCTTCTCATGGGATGCTCAGTGATCATTTCCTAAGTAGATAATTGATGTTTGCAAGAGAAGTGACTCTTAGATTTGGGAGAATTAATGAGAGTGCCTTTGGCTAAGGAAACAGAAAACTTCAGCTAATTTGCCAACTGATTTTTTTTTTACAGTGTCTTTCATCCATTCAACCAATGCAGAGGCTGGCAGGTTGTAGGCACAATGAAAGTTCTGTGCAATGGGCCAAGTTCTACAAATGGATTTAAAACCTTGTCTAGTTAAATGAATTTCACAATACTTAAAAAGTTCAGCAGGAATTTCTTATACAGGAATAATTTTAATAGACCATTTCCTTCTCTGTGGCAGTACCTTTCTAACAAGGGAGAATTTCAACCTAGTGAGTAAATATAAACCTTGCAAGAGACCCATCTACACCCACTGTGGGAAGTCTCTGTTGAGATCCGTCAGTCAGGTCAGGGTTCACAAGGAAGTTTTAATAACCTTTAACTATAGTTAACAAAATCACACACATATCACTTTTAAATTTTATCTGTTATGAAATTTCTATTACATATGTTAATCTTCATTTTGTCCTTATTTCCATTTTTCATTTTATAAAAACTCCTGTTGGGCAAACATTTTATTTTACCATGCAGATCTCCTCTTTCAGCTACAGCATTTATTGTCTCTTTAGCCTTCTTTACCACAACTAGACTGTACACCTATAAGAAAACATGCTGAATTGTTCATAATAGTGAGAATCTGGATACAATCTAGATGCCCCTCAACTGAAGAATAAATTTTAGAAATGTGGTACACTTACACAATGGAGTACTACTCAAAGGTAAAAACAAACAAAAAACAATGACATCATGAAATCTGCAGACAAATGAATGGAGCTAGAAAAAACCATCCTGAGGGAGGTAGCCCAGACCCATAAAGACCAACACAGTATGTACTCACTCATAAGTGGATAGTAAACACATAGCAAAAGATGGACAGTCTAGATCCCACAACCCCAGAGAAGACAGGTAGAGAGGAGGATCCTAAGAGGGATACACATGATTGCCCCAGGAAGGGGAAATGGTTAAGATCTCCTGGGTAACCTGGAAGGGGGTAGAGAGGGGAGAGGAGAGGGGTTGGGAAATGAGGGTTTGAGAAGGCTGAGCTGGGGGAGGAACAGAGAGGTGAGCAATGAGGGAGGTATCCTGAGAGTGAGTCATCATGGGCATGGGGAGAAACCTGGTGCCAGAGAAGCCCACAGGAACCCACAAGGAGGCCCCAGCTAAGTCTCCTAGCAGTGCTGGAGAGGGTGCCTGAGCTAGCCTTTTCCTGTAGTCAGATTAGTGACCAACCCTAATTGTTACCGTAGAACCTACATCCAGTGACTGATGGGAGCAGATGCAGACACCCACAGCCCAGCACTGGACCGAACACCTGGAGTTCAGGGAGGAGAGGGAGGAGAAACTAGAGGAGCAGGGGAGGGTCGGGGCACAGTGGAGAAAACCACAGGGTCAGCTGACCTGGGCTAATGGGAGCCACTGCCTCTGGACTGACAGCTGGAGAGCCTGCATGGGTCCAAACTAGGCCTCTGAATGAGGGTGACAGCTGCTCTAATCAAGCTGTTGGTGGAGCCCCTGGTCATGGGTCCAGGAAACATCCGGGTTACATGAACTGGCTTTTTAGGGCCCATTTCCTATGGTGAGGTGCCTTGCTCAGCCTTGATACAGAGAGGAGAGGATGGGCCTGTCTCAGCTTGGTATGTGGTCTGTGTTGACTACTCAAGGGAGGCCTAACCTGCTTTGAGGAGTGAATGGCAGGGGAGAGGGAGGGGAAACAGTAGAGGGCATGGAAAAGGATTATTATTAATAATTTAAAATATTTGAAAGGAAGGGAGAGGGAGAGGGGGAGAGAGAGAGAGAGAGAGAGAGAGAGAGAGAGAGAGAGAGAGAGAGAGAGAGAGAGAGAGAGAGAGAGAGAAGGGAAGCAAGCAGGCTGAGCCAGTCACAGGGAGCAAGCCCATAATCAGAGTTCCTCCATGGCCTCAGCATCAGCTCGTGCCTCCAAGTTCCTGCCCTGACTTCCCTGGATGATGTATTACAGGCTGTAAAATGAAATAAACCCATTTCTCCCCAAGTTGCTTTTGGCCGTGGTGTTTAATTACAGCAATAAGAACACTAAGACACCTAGTAAATGCACATCACTGGTAAAGACATCCACAGAGTGAGAGCCAAAGAATGAGAAAGAATCTAAGAGGAAAACAAGCTGGGTATGCTGTTCTATATCTGATAAAGTAGATTTTAGAGCACAAATGATTAAAAAAAAAATAAAGCCATAGTAATAGACAATCTAGCAAGCAGGTGTAACAATTTTGAATATATACACACCAAGTACTTAGGGCTCCCAGTTCATAAAACACTCATTGAATTAAAAGGCCACATCGATACAATAATAATGGCTGGTTTCTATACTCCTTTGCCATCTCTAGATGCCACCCAAACTGAAAATCAACAAATATACTATCAAATTAAACTACACAGTAGAGCACATAAATCTAACAGATATCCAAGACATATTGTATGAACCTGGATTCATTCGCACATTGATACCTGGGGGCAGGGCCCAGGTCTGAGAGTGAACGCAGCAGCCAATGGGTTCAAAGTTGGATTCGAGCCAATCGCCATTGTACCTTACCCCTTTGCCCAATGTCGTCGGGCCTTTGGGTCCTTAGCCTTTCTGCTGCACCGGAACTAGGCTATTGACCCAGGTTCGTGGGAACCTGTATGTAACAATAAAATCCCCACGTTACAGCCTGTCCAGTCTCCCTGGTGGAGATCGTGGACATTCTTACACACAGGCATAGCAATGTCTGACCTACCAATACATGCAATCTGGCAAATAAATAGACATGATTATCTAAGTTAGTGCAGAAATCAGAACAAAACCCAATATTCATGAGAAAAGCCTCTGAGATCACCAGTAATGTAGAGAACATACCTCAACATAATAAAAGGCTCCATATAACAAACCCGTGGCCAACAGTATACTAAATGGGGTGTCTTAGGGTTACTATTGCAGTGATGAAACACCATGTCAAAAAGCAACTTGGGGATGAAAGGGCTAATTTGCTTTACACTTCCACAACACTGTTCATCATGGACAGGAACTCACACAGGACAGGGATGAAGGCTGCAGCTAATGTGGAGGCCATGGAGAGGTGCCATTTACTGGCTTGCTCACCATGGCTTATATAAGAACTCCTGGCATGTAGTGGCCATGCGGTAAAGCCAACAGAGCACTGCTTACGGAAGGCACGCCCCTAGGTGTGGCTATATAAATCCGTGCCGCTCTTTCTCTTAAAAGGAGACACCATGTGGAGTCTGTCTTCGATCTTCTGCTTCTGTGCTCCTGTACTCACCTGGCAACTCTCCTGAATAAACTCTCGTGTGGCCCTGGTAGTGTGTATGTACCTGATCTCATGCACGAAACCAACAGCTTGTCCAGTCTGCTTTCTTATAGAGCCCAGAACCACTAACCTGGGAATCGCAACACCCACAATGGTCTGGGGCCCCCCCTATCAATCGCTAATTAAGAAGTTCTCTATACAGGTTTGCCTACAGCCCAATCTTATGGAAGTGTTTTCTCAGTTGGGGTTCCTTCATTTCAGATGACTCCAGGTTGTATCACATTGACATAAAATTAGCCAGCACAGTACAAATGACCTCTTTTTAACTTGACACAAAATACTTTTTAAGACATAACTCTCCCCTCTTTTGGTTCATTCCCAAGATCCCACCAGTTCAAACACTTTAAAAGTTTAGACTCTAAAAAAATCCAAACTCTTTTAAAACCCAAAATCTCTTTTAAAAATTCAAAGTCAACTGTGGGCTCCTCTAAAATAAAATAAGCCAAATACTCTTTTACTTTAAAAGGGAAGATCCAGGGCACAATCATGATCTATCAAAGCAAAACCACACTCTGATCATATAATTCAATTATCAATATCTAGGATTTACTCGCAATTTTTTGGGTTCCTCTAAGGGACTTCTTGGGTCTCTTCTCCATCTCCATTCTCTACAGTACTAACAGTTTGTCTCCCAAACAGCTGCTGCTTCTCTTAGTGGTCATTCCATGCTACTGGTACCTCCAAAATGCTGGGGTCCTCTGCTGCAAGTAGGCTGCACTTCCCCAATAGTCTGTCCTGGGCTCTTTCGTGGTTCTAAGCCTCAGCTTCTGACTCCTTCCATCCTGGGTCTTCAGCTGCTAGAGAGGCCTCACTGGTGCCAAGCCTCAGCTGCTCTCCATGGCCCCTTCATGACTTCAAAACCAGAACCACCTGAGTGACTCTTACGTTACCAAGTTCAGCTGCCAGCAGGAGACACAGGCTTGTGGAACACAGGTTCTCCGTGCTGAATTTCAGGAAATGCTCCCCAGAAAATTTCACCTCAGTGATGCTGGTCTCTTCTTAATCACTGCTAATTTCTCAGCTCCAGCCGACTAGCATCTATTGTCCCAGCACAGCAAAGATTTCACGTTAGTGTTAATCGCAGCAGATTCTTCAGCTCAAGCTGACCAGACACAGGTGGCCTGATGGAGTCTTGGTTTCCTTCTGAACCGTCACGAGCCAGGCCTTGATCGTCTGCATTGCTCTCGATCTTCTTATCTTCAAAGACCCAACAGAACAGCTCGCTGAGCTCCCAGCACCCCAAAGTCCTTTCACAAACATCCCCAAAACATGGTCAGGTCTGTCAGAGCAATACTTCACTATCCTGGTTCCAACTTCTTGTTGTGATGAAACATTGTGACCAAAGCGACTCATGGAGGAAGAGATTTATTTGGCTTACACTTCCACATCACTGTTCATCACTGAAGGAAGTCAGGACAGGAACCTGGAGGCAGGAGCTGATGCAGAGGCCATGGAGGGGTGCTGCTTACTGGCTTGTTTCCACAGTTTGCTCATTCTTATAGAAAGAGTCCAGAACCACCAGCCCAAGGTGGCCCCACCCACAATGGGCCGGGCCTTCCCCCCATCAATCACTAATTAAGAAAATGCTCCACAGCTTGCCCACAGTTCTATCTTCTCAATTGAGTGTCCTCTCCAGGCTATGTCAAGTTGGCATGGATCTGGTCAGCACATGTGCAAAAGTTGAATCTGTGAATTTTTTTCCATTCTAATCATTGCAATGTGGATGAATAGAAACACGCCCTTGCTTTTTGGAAGAATGAGTTTCTCTTTTTGGTTTGATTTCAGAGAGCCCTGGAATGTGAGTGATAGCAAACATCCCATTTTATGAGTCAAAGGGGTTGTTACCACGGTCCTGCTCACATCAGCCACAGCTGAGCTGCCCTGAGGTGATGTTGCTTCCTGGTCATTGTACGAAAAGTTGGAATTCTCTAGAATGTGGTGCAAATTACCAAGAGAGGAGTACAGGCCCCTTTGGCTCTTTCCCAGCATTGTGCTGGAGGTACTAGCCAATGCAATTAGATAGGAAAATGAAATTAAGGGATAAGAACTGGAAAAGAAAATAAATAACACCACTCAATTATAATACATCAAGCCTGAATCAATAAAAAGATGCAGAATTTTAAAACAATTTTGTGACAAAGCCGGTTATAAAATCAACATTTGGGAATTAATAAAATTCAGAGGGCATAATGGAGGACATAATCCCATTAAGGTTGTAAAGTCATATAAGATATAGTAGAATTCAGGAAGAGAGAGGTGTCTATGGTTATAAACCTAACACTGCCTGAGACAGTCTATATACATTGGGAGTCCAAGGCTCCACCGTGTAAAATCAGCCTCCCCTGAATGCTCCTGTTCTTACTGGTAGAGGCTTGAGAACTGGAGCCACATACTCTCACTGTATTCCTGACCATCTGAGTCCTTGATCTGGGAACCAGGGCAGCTTGCTCTACCTCTGCCTACTTTGATTTCACAGATTGATGGCAGTAATGATACCATGTGTAGGCCTGCCATGAGGACATGTGTCCTGACTATGATGATATTTGTCTGTCTAATTGGGAGAAATGGCAGTGGGTCTCCAGGCCCTGCTCACTTTCACCCTTCAGGAACCAGCCAGAAGCCAAGCATCATCCTACCTGCTATGTGGTCTGAATTCCCACCACAGCTGCTGTTCAGGGAATCCATGGCTACTGCTGGCAATGACTTGCCCTTCGTATGTCTGCACCAATTAGTCCATAGCCCCAGGATCTCAGAACTAGGTGGGCAGAAGAGGATCAGGTCAGGTCCTCACCTGTGGCCCGAGGCATTGGTAACCTTCTTGAGGCCCTAGATCTTCATCTTCAAGGAGGAAGATTAGATAAGTTGTCTTCATCTCTTGGGGGACGCTCCAAGGAATAGTGGTTGTATTGTCATTGACTTGGCCACTGGACCTGATCCTGGGAGTGTGCTTGGTGATGGGTTCTGTCATCTGGGGCTCTAATAGGAACAAGGTACTCATTGGAGCTAATGCTAAACTAATCTCAACTGTAACCCTGACACCCCTTGGATATACCCTACTTCTGGGCTAGGAGTTCCCATAGAAAGTTCTGGTAATGTCTGTATATCCATGTAGCTCCTATTAAACACTGTCATGGCACAAGACTGTGGGCCCAGGCTCTGGGACACCCAGGGCTCAAGTAAGGCATCAGGATTGGCTGTCGTCTCTGTCCACAGAGCTCTCAGCTTCAGGAAGATTAGAAACTTCTGGAACAGGCAAGCAGAGGCTGGGAGCAGCTGGGCTGGTCACAAAGTTGAAGCTCCCCACGTGTTATGCATCTGAACTGGACCTACCAGATGATAGGTAGGAAAGTTCCCTCTACTCTTGTCAAGACAGGGTAGCCTAGGGCAGCCATGATGTGCTTCAGTAGGACTGATGAACACATCGTGAACCTCTCTGGAGGACTCATTGACTTCAGTGTTTCCTAGATTCAATCAAGTCTAGGAAACACTGAGACAAGCCAGAGGCCTGAGGAAGGCAATAGTGACCAATAGTAAAGCTGCTCAGCCTTTATCCATTCTCATTATCCAGCAAAAGTGCCCAACTGGCCAGCAGAGGGCGCCCAAGCCCTGCCTATTGACCGCTGAGCGACTCTCTGGGCCTCATTCTTCCAGCCTTTGTCTCCAGGTTATCCCTCATTCTAGAGCAGGGAAGGGAGGCCGGAGAGCAGGCCCCAGACTTTAAGGGTGCTATGCAGCCCCCAATGCTCCCCACACATTGTTTTCACTAGGCTATGGTGCTGGTTTGCTGGCCTGGGCTCCCACTGCTGTATGTCAAGAGCTGTTGGAGTCCCAAAGCCTGGCAGCCCACTCATTCTAATGCCCTTGAACCCCAAGCTGAGATGCTAAGGTTGCTGGCCCTGAAACATTTCCTGGACTTGATCCCTGGGCTTCAAATTCTGGTCACTGTAATGGCCTTAGGTGCATGGCACCAATGCAAGCATAATTGCTATCCTGACCTGCCCTCATGAGGGGGCTTACATGTCCATCTCTCCCCTCCAGACACTAACCACCAGAACATAAAGTTTCCAGTCTGTCCTGGCAAGAAAGCTAACATAATCTAGGACCCATGAGTACTCCAAGTCCTGGTGCTAAATTTGGGGGACTCTGCCTCTCAGGGCAAAAGATATCTGATACCTGAATCCAGCACCACAAAGACCTCCAGACAGGCCCTGAACAGGGACAAGTGCATCTCATTCCTTGTGTGTTTTAATTCTGTTGGCATATGAATGTCAACAATACTTCTCTTTTAAAACTCAATCCTACTTGGAAGTGCTTAAATACTTGGAACAAGAACAAGGCCCTTTTTCCACAGAACAGCAAGATGCATCACTTGCTCCAGGGTTTGGTAGGTCAGAGAAGTCATGCGGCTCAGAGATGTTCCTAGGAACCCTAGATGTGACCCAGAATGCACATCTGTCTGGCAAGAGGCCTCCTTGGGGAAGCTAGGACAATGAAATGCAGAAGCCAGGTAGGTAGAAGGTTCTGGGGTCTCTCCTAACACAGTGGTTTTCAACCTGTGAGTCACAATCCCTTTTGGGGGGGTCAAACGACCCTTTCACAGGAATCACATATCAGAATCCTGCAAATCCGATTTATAACCGTAGCAAAATTACAGTCATGTAGTAGCAATGAAAATAATTTTGTGATTGGGGGTCCACAATATGAGGAGCTGTGTTAAAGGACTGCAGTATTAGAAAGATTGAGAACCACTGTCCTAGCATAATTGCCCAGGATCTGCCTGGACAGAGTCTGCACAGGGACCTGTTGATTGTGGCCTCCTGGTAAGGAATTGAGATGGTCTCATCTATAACTGCCATTATGACCCTATCACAAACTCCCACTAAGAAGGTTATCTTCTGGCCATTTGGAAAAACAGTTTTTGATTCTTTCCCTGGTGGTGGGTCACACAGCTAGCCGAAGACAGAGCTGGGATCAATCCGGGTAGGAGTGTTCCTGATTCCTTATGTCCCCAGCCTAGGGCACAGAGGGTAGAAATGATCCTGATCACATCCTACAGCCTGTCCTGTTGCCCTGGCCAATTCTGGGTCCCTTGGTCTCCTCTACATCTTCAGAGAGGACCAGGGAGCAGGGATCCCCTGGCTGGGTGGTGAGGCCAGTGACGTAAGAGGACAAGATTGCCAGCCAGGTCACCCTAAAGCACCAGGCTGAAGATTCTCCAAGCCTCTCTGTGGCAGAGCAGAGACCAAGGGTCTCAGCAATCCCTGTGGTTCTCTGTGGAAATCTTCTGGCTGTCTGGAGTGAGTAGTGAATTGAGCCTGAAGTATTCTGTGCTTGGCTGTTCTCTCCCACATGAAGCAGGTGGGGTGAGGAAAATTTCTCCTCTGAATGGGCTTGTTCTCAGTAGAACCCAGGTGACCACGCTGTAACAGATTTCCAGGCAAGAATCTTGGTGGCAATTATATGACATCTATCCCAGTGAGAACAGCATGAGGTTTATACAGTGGAACCTGCTGTCCAAGTGTCAGGTTCTCTGCAGATACTCTGAAGGTGTCTCTGAGACACAGAGCCCAGACAGGTGTACGCTCAGTGCTGCTGCCCAGCCCACCTCCTCTGTCTGAAGAAGGGCAGCAGTCTAGAGGTGCTGAAGGGTGAGGTTGGGCCTCTAGTCCCTGGAGCATCACTTATAGACTCAGGATAGGGGTCCACTTTTTGCAGCTGCTGGGGAATAGAGACAAGGAAGGCAGACCCCCAAAATTGGTGGTCCTAAACATGGTCCCAAGCCTTCAATTGATCTCATGTTGAAGCTCTGTCCCTACTGGCCCCTCAGAACTTCTGGGGTGCTGCCTAGCCCATCCCCCACGCCACCACTCTAGCAGCTTCCCAGGGTTAGCAGGACAGGAAGTGACTCTTGTTTGCAGGAATGCTTGGCTGTCATTTCGAGGCCCTTGAGGATGGGCTTTGGGGACCCAGGTGGTGAGGCACCACTGTGGCTGTCATTTTCCGGGAAGCCCCCTTCCCTAGAGTACTGGCTGAGCCTGCAGCTGTGCTTTGGTATGGAGCCAGGCTGCTTCTCCAGAGGCCCAGGCTCTGCTGGAGAAATATCTCTGCCAGATGTTTCTCTTTCTACAGGCAGGAGGCCAGTATGAGGTAATGGGAAAGATTAACCCATCCAGATCCACAGCCCCCGGCCACCATGTTTATAGCCAGCCATACTAGCTGGTAAGTAGGCAGAAAAGGTCCCTTGAGAAGAGGTAAGAGTTCAAGAGTCCTCTGTACAAGGATGTCCCCAAGTGCTCTTGGGGTACTGCAGCCCACAGCAGCCTCAGTGGATGATTCTGCTCAGTATGGGTCGCTGCCCAAAGTACTCGACCTCTGCCTTGCACATGGGTATTTCTAGAATATCCCTGGGTCAAGGGTCCCCAATTTTCAGAGCCCTTGGTCCCACCTCCAAGGTCAGGCCCAAAGCCCAATCTGCTCCCTGAGAGGAGGGAATCATTGTCCTCTGGGTGGATGTTGGAAGCTTTGATGAGACTAGAGGCCTCTCATTCAGAGTGCAGAATGAGATGCAGCCAGTTCTGTCCTAGATGCTCACCATCAGTAAGCACAGACTAACTGTGGCCCTCTCCTATGGCTTGTTCAGCTGCCCTGGCTATCTATATACCCAGGATCCCCAGGGCTCCTCGGTCTCTGCAGAGAGGGCCAGGTAGTAGGGGCTCTGTGAGGTTGGGTGGTGGTGGTGGGGTGTGTGTGTGTGTGTGTGTGTAAGAGGACCAGATTAGAGCAGAAACCTCTTCCTGCAGCTCCCAAGATGCTTGCCCTCCAAATGATTTTCTGTCTGTGCAAGCATTGGCTCCTGGCAGCCTAGATGGTCTTAGCAAAGTGTCTGTTTCCTGCCTTTGCCCAGGGGGAAGCTTCTGCATGTCCTCAAGAGTCAAGGTCATGCTCCCAGGATGGCGCTTTGACAGTGGGGCTCCAAGTCTAGGGACAAGATTTCCACAAGGATCCATGGGGACACCCACGTGCCTGTGGCATGGCTCAGCTGCTTTTCTGGGGGCAGTCTCTTCCTCCTTAGGGGGTGAGTAATGCAAGCATTATATGAATATTCAGGATTCATTGCCAGCCAGGGCTCCCAGAATATCCTCCCTCAGTTTTGTGGGCTTTGGGACAGCCCCAAACAGCCTTGGAGCCCCTCAGGCCAAATTGCCAGCATCAGCACCACGATGAGCTTGAACTCCCAGCCAAGTCTCGCAGGAAAGGGAGGCTTAGGATTTCCCACTTACCCTCCGCTGCTTGGCTCTGTTTTGCCAATCTCTTTGAGCATCATGCACACAACTCATTTTAGTTTTGTAGTGTCTCTTTAAACGACTTCACACAGCCAGAACTCCCTGTCTGCTTATTACCAGAAAATAAAATTGTCGGTTTTCAGACAACAGAACACAAATAAATTAGGTTAATGTGCAGCCCAGGAGCCAAATAAGTTGGAGTCAGTGAGCACAGTGGAGCATAGGGGACCAATGGAGGGGTCTGCCTTCATGGAGTGCCCAGTTAGGCACTGTGGGCACAGCCTATAACAGTGAGCTGCCTATCTGCCTCATGATGAGAGATCACCCCTGTGCAAATCAGGCCCTACCTAGTTTGCTCTGTAAGGGTACCACAAACCTTTCCAGTTATGTCCCCAGTAGAGGCCTGGTACCACTCTACACTCCAGTGCTCATCCAGCTCACTCTTGCGGCCTTAGGACTATTGTATAGCTTTTGGCTTATTCAACAGCCCAACTTCTCTTGCTGCACCTTTAAGCGTTACTGATTTTTGTTGTTGTTATAGTGTTTCGGAGTCCATGTAGACTCACATGCTGATATAATTTTACATCCCATCTATAGGAGACCTTCCTGACTGTGAATGTGCATGTCACTTGGGTAGATGCTTCCAAATTACTCTGCCCACTTAGCAGTCCTTGAGAGGGACATTGGTGCCACTAACAGCTGTGTATAGTGTCTCTAACCTGATATGTGGAGTGATGGGCTTTATTCCCTCCCCATGAGCAGATCAATGTCTCCACCGCGTAGTATGGTGATGGTCCTCCCCAGGACCTTCTCCATCTGATCACCAGTGAGAAGTTCTTCATCAACCAGTAGCAAATGGTTGCTGAGGGACCACAACTCAAATGATGGTCATCCCTGGTGGTGCCTCCAGAAACGATTACATCTCTGACTGGTGTCTCTGGAGACCCAGACAGCTAGCATTACCCTGCCCCAGGGATAAATTTCACCACGAGTACTCCCTGCCCAGGTGACTCACTTGGCATTTGGTAAACTGGAGCTAAGAGACAGAGCCACCCTGTCCACTGTGTACCTCAGGCATGTAACCCAGTCTGGCCCCAGCTAGATCACAGGGCCTTGTGTGCCAGCACTGTAGGGATGCAGGAGGAGAATTGTCCATGCTGAAATGCAGAACAGAGAAACAGGGGAATCTCCTGTGTGGGGCCTGTGGGTGGGGCCACATGCCTGCCAGGCACCCCTGCTAATTCCAACATCCACAGCAAGGCACCATGGAAACAGAGTGTAGCTCATGGAAAACATTATTTTCTTTGATGAATCATGCTCTAAGTTGGGAGGAAAGTTCACTGGACAGTTGAGGCAGTAAAGGAACAGTGCTGTCTTTGTTCAGCCAATGTAAAGAGGATTTGGGTCTTTGGTGTAGGCAATAAAGGCAGCTCGCCAGAGCCCACACCCTGGGAAAGACTGGAGACATTCCGGAAACCCCAAAGCCCCCAAAGTGGGTAACCCCATCCTTTGGACTCCACGCCTGTCCTTCTGGGTCCACTATGACTGTTCTCTCTAAAGGCATGTGGCCTTTTTCTGTGGTTGGAAAATCCCAGATCTCCTCTCTTCTTTAGGTCTTGCCTAGTGGTGCAGGACACTCCTTGTCCAGTTAAGAGGAACCTGGACCTGGAATTGCCCAGGTCATCTGTGAAAACGCTCACCATCAGCACCCTTTGTGTGTTAGAAAGCATGGGGAACAGGTCAAGCAGTTTGTAAAATGTGTGGTCTGTCTCTTCAGCTGTGAGACCTTGGAATCATTATGCAGTCAGTCTTTGACTATAATATAAACCCTCAGGTCAGTGAACACTGTCCTCTGCCCCGAGGTTTGTAGCCTTTGTGGTCCATTTTCTAACCAGTTCTGGCAAGAAGAGCTCATGGAGGGCACTAGTTCATGTCTGAGCTACCTTGGGAAGATAAAGAGGTGACCAAAATGCTGCTCATAGGGCCATGAGCTTGGACCTATCTCCTTGGACCATGTATCAGCTACATGCCTCAGTTGAACAAATAGGACAAGCCGTCCCCAGCTCTGACAGAATGCAGGAACTACAAGGCACAAGCTGAAATCCTGGCACCAGTGTTCGATGTCTGAACATGCCATTAAAACCAGAAGCTCAGTGTGGGATGAGAGCCCAACCCTTCACTCAAGGAAACTCTATATATACCTGGGCTACAATGTTCACTTAACTACAGGGCTCCAGGGGAATTTGTAGTACAGCCTTGAGGTCTCATAACAAAAGCCCCTTACCTTAGGTTTTACATAGCTGGCCAGGTGGGCCACCAGACTAGAAAGAATATGGCTGGAAGGTTCCAGAAGGCCCTGGTCAGTGTTCTGGGGGCTGAAGTAACACAGCCAATATGGCCGTTGCTGGTGGCATGGATGGTAGTCTGATTTGTAACCTTTTGGCACAACAGGGTAAGTTGTGGGTCCTTGCTGTCCACAACTGTGGGCAGGGCACTGAGAGATGCAATAGACTCAGACTGGCATGGCAGTCACCAATCGAAGCCACAGATCATAAGGGCTCTCCTTCAAATGGAAGACCTTCTCTAAGGGCTATGGGTTAGGGACTTTGAGGCCTAGCTAGTGGGTCACTACCAGGGCACTCTGGCTTGAGACCAGGACAAGGGTCTCCTCAGGCCTCTCTTATCTGTATTCTGAATACCCCACTACCCCTTTATGAAGCCCTTGGGTCACAGCCCTGTCTCTTCCTGGTAGAAGACTCCCTATATGTATGTATGCCTGAGTGGGCAGACACCACACAGGCAGGAATCTGTCACCCATCATGTATCACCTGAAGTCACCACAGTTCTTAGAGCAAAAGCATATAGAGATTTTCATTTTATTTCTAAAGTGTTTCTAAATAAGACACAAAAATCGTTCCCATGATGGTGTCCTTATGACATTTGGGGCTACATACACTGAGAAGGATCTGGGTGAGGTTAAAGTCCCCTATCTTCTCAAAAAGCAATCTTTAAAAGAAAAATGGTTTTTTTCTTCCTCAAAGGGCTGGAAGAAAGAATACTTTAAAAAGAGACCATGAGCTGCTGGGGCTGGTCATCTGCAAAGGAGGCGCTGTTGCTCCATGGAGAAAAGTGGTTCCTGACTCCTTCCCTACCACGCCCCAGACTTCAGAGCCTCCCTCCAGGGCTGCCAAGCTCTGACAAAGGCAATTTCCAAGGCTTTTCATTTTTTCCAGTTTCTAAGCACTTTTTTAGGTGTGTAAAAGCCTGGCACACATACCCCTCACTGCCCATTTGACTCACTGACCCCCAACCATGCTGCTGGGTACTTGAGACTTGACAAAACTTCTGGAAGTTGGTTTGGAACTTCAGATCCAGGGGTCACCTGGCCCTGAGTGCCCCCAGTCTTCAAGAGAAGAAGAGAACCTCGGGTCACAGGGAGAGTCGTGGGCTGCTTTGTCCTTTTTGGACACAAACACAGGTGATTTTAGGTATCAACTTCTACAGGATTGAGTCTCAGGGCCCTTGGTACCCCACACTTTTCCAGCCCCGATCTTCCCAAAACTCCTTAGGGCAGTTTTCTCCCAGAACTAAAGGCCAAGCTAGCCTAGGAACACACAGGAGAGATATGCCCAAAAGTGATCTGTAGCCTGGCAAAGACTAAAGTTAGCCAAGAATAGCAAGGAGCCTGGGCAGAGGTGACCTGAGAAGACTCGGCAGGGTCCTAATGTGATCCTAGAGGGGGGGGGAGGAGACAGAGAAACACAGAGAAGGGGGGAAGAGAGACGGATGAGGGAGAGACTGAAGCAACAGTGTTGCTGAGGATGGGGGTGTTTGCAGAGCTGCAACAGTGGACAGTAGGGACCAGGTGGCCGGGATTCTCCAGAATTTGTTGTGTATTCTCCGGAGGAGAGGAAAAGTAGGTGCTGTAGGACCACTGAGGGCCCTGGGTGAGGAGGGGGTAGGGAGTGAGTGTGTATGCCTGGGGTGAGGACTGCAGAGCATAGGGCCCTGCTCCCTCTGTGTGAGGCTGATGACTCAGCACCAGACTATCTATAAAAGGACAAATAAAGCCCTTTGGAAGGGTCTGCTCTGAATTCCTTGGATAGAATACCCCCAAGCCACAGCAGACTGCACCACTGGGCTGCGTGCTTCATCCTAAGGCTTCTTCTGCAGTATCATCCACCCATCCTGGGAAACACAGGCTAGGCAAAGCAAGGGTGGTGATCCAGCATCCACCACTGGCATGCAGCTGAGGGGTCAGGGGAGGAAAGCATTGTCTCTGTGTGTTTCTCTGGCTACCCTTTCTTCATTGCCCCAAGCCCCATCAGGCCTGCTGACAATGCATGGCTTTAAGCCCAACCAGGAGACCTCTGTCGCCATGTGATACTCTGCATCCCCTATCACTGTTTCATGACAGACCCTTGATCTCTCTGGCTCAGAAGAGAACATTCATGAGAGCCCAGCACAGAATCAGCATGATTGCCCAGTGTATCTGTTCATGCGTCCATTAGTGCATCCATCAGTACAGCCACACCAGGCCCTAGCTGGAAGGGTTTGAGCTGTCTCTGTACCATTCCCCAAATAGCCCCACATGAAGGTCACTACCCTATAGAGGAAACAGCTCAGCTTATAAAGTCTACAAAGCCCAAATAAGAAGGCCATGAGTATAGCATGAGGCCACAGCCCAAAGCCATAGCTTGAAGCTATGGTGGGGAGCATGAGATCAGTACCAGACAGTGATACATTCTGTAGGG
This sequence comes from Sigmodon hispidus, assembly GCA_004025045.1. Classification (NCBI taxonomy): domain Eukaryota; kingdom Metazoa; phylum Chordata; class Mammalia; order Rodentia; family Cricetidae; genus Sigmodon; species Sigmodon hispidus. The sequence goes on along the minus strand of PVIH01000809.1, from coordinate 59,599 downwards.
CAGGTGTGAAGACTAAGGATGTGATCTCATGGAGTCCTGAGATCAAGTGTTCCTGCTGGTTCTCTTCAAAGAACTTTTCCTCTTAGTGATATTAATATTTGCAATCAAGCTTTGGTATTATAACAACTACACCACTCTTCTGGAATCTTCTCTGGTCAAGAATGGATCTGGCTTTATCTGGAGCCCTCTCCTCCAGGGACTATATCAGGTACACACACACAGGAGTGGGGAGAGACTCTTATACAAATACATCCATATGGCTGTTGGCGACAACTTGGTTTTTCCCATAGTAAAGATAAAATACCTTTGGCAAACAAGTATTTAACTAAACCAGAGAAGCAGCTGCCGGGGCATCTCCAGCGCCTGAGAGAGCAGCATTTGTGGGAGTCGGCACTGAGGAGAGCAAACTGTGAGCTGCTCAGTCTCACAGGCGGTGTTTGGAATGAAACTGCCAGAAATAATTCCTGTAACTTCTTTTGGGACCACATATTTCATACACACTCTACTTCATTCTACATCGCACAAGGCAGTCTACTATGAGTGAGCAAACGTCCCATATACTGTGAGGACTGGAATGCTACAGCCCAGGAGTGTCTCAGTTCATAGTACCCCAGAGGAGAGGGGCTTTTCCTCTTCAAGGTTCCAGAGACCGATGCTGTGACTCACTCAGCTCTGCACCCTCCCCTTCCTCTCCCCTCCCGTCCTGAGCCCTCCCTTCTCTGTACCTCCCTCCCTCCCTCCACCCTGGCTGGCTGTCTCCAGCTCTGAGCTCTAACTGCAGCAAGCAAAGACAACTTCTTCCTCTGCTGTCACGGGTGCCCACCCCGACCCTGGCCCACACTTGATGGTGACCCGCAGGCCAGCCAGAAACATGAGGCTGGCCCACACTCTGCTGCCCCTGCTGCTCCAGGCCTGCTGGGTGGCCGCACAAGACGACCAGGGCTCCAAAGCTATTGCTTTCCAAGGTGAGTGAGCTGGGTGTGCTTCCTGGGTGCCTGCAGGCCTGGAAATAGATAGACTCAATGCCCACCCCACTCCCGTCACCTGGGTACCATCCATTGTCTCCTTTTGTCTTAATCCCATGGAGAGCCACTGAGAAGGGGCCTTGTCCCTTGTCCAAGCCTGAATTCCACTTAGTTCCCATCTTGAAGCAGCTGGACCGCTCAGCTCCCAGCAACAAGGCCCTGGAATTTTGTCACCTCAAGTCTTTCCAGGCTAGAAGATGACACGCCTGAGAAACTCCAGGGGCACCTACCAGTGAGGGGAGCCTGTGGCCATCACTGTCCTGAGGGAATGACTATCAGAGGCCCCAGAACTGTGGTTTTGTTTTTTTTTTTTTTGTTTTTTTTTTTTTTCTCTTTGCCAGATAGCCAGTATAGGTGACCTGTCCCTTTACACCTCAGCATGAGGTCCTGACTTTGAGCTTGAACCTGAGACCCTGAGAAATAATCCAGTTCTCTCAGGCAGCCTCTGCCCTCTATAACTAACTGGCCAAGGCCACTCTAACTAAGTGAGGCTCCGTTCAAGGGACAGGACACCCTGGGTATCACTCAGACCTTGCTGGGTGTTGCCTACAGGGCAGGTGATGGGAGGGCTGCCATCACCTGCCCAGAGCTCTGCTGCTGAGAATGAATGGTGCCTCACAGAGAGCCCCTGGCCTGAATGGGCATGTGTGAAGGGGTCTGGTACTCCCAATGGGGTGCAGGACATGGCTAAGTGACCTTATGGGACCTTCCCTGGCTCAGACTGCCCTGTGGATCTGTTCTTCGTGCTGGACACCTCGGAAAGTGTGGCCTTGAGGCTGAAACCCTATGGAGCCCTAGTGGACAAGGTGAAGTCCTTTACCAAGCGCTTTATCGACAACCTGAGAGACAGGTAGAGTGAGCTTGACTTGGCCTATCCTGAATCTCTGTGGGCCTGGGGAGGGAGTGGACTAGCATGCAGAGCTGAGTCTTAATGTCTCACTTTAAAAGCTGCCCAGAGCTCCATCCTGTGAAAATGTAACGTGGGTGGAGAGGGGAGTGGGGTATCTTGCCAGCAGGACTGATGAGACACTACTGAGTGTGGAGAGATGTGGGGCCTCCTTACTCTAAACATAGACAGGAGTTTGGGGAATCAGTCAGATATAAAGCCTGGAGGCCTGCATGCAGCCCGACCCCACCTGGCTCACGTGACCGGCAGAGTTTCTGCCTAAGTCCTGGACCAAACATCCCTAGTGTCGTCAGCACTGGTCGGGAGTAGGGGAGTATGGGACATTTGGGACATAACATGCTTCATGTGCGCCCTTTCTCACTCCCTCCTCAGTGGGGCACTGAAAAGAGAGGGTGCGTCTAGGAGCAGGTCCTGAGGAAGAGTGTAGGTTATGAGCCTTCTCCCCTGTCAGGGTCCGTGTCAGTCAGTGTGAGGACAGAAACTCAGTCAATACAAGCCTCATCCCCACTAATACCCAGCCAGGGCCCAGGGTTCTGCCCATAAAGACCATGGCCCCTGGAAGACTGGAGTGAATCATCTACCCCCAGGCCTTTCCACCTCAGGGGCTCTGGAGATCAGAGACCTGAACTTGGTTAACATGTCTGGGGCCACAGGAAACAAAAGGGGTCCCCATGCAGAAGGCAGTGAGGATCCCACCTATGATATGGGGTAGAATTACACTTTACTACAGAGGCCTCGCCCACCCTGTCTCCTGAAAAATCACATAAAGCATTCTAGCAGACCTTGGAGATCTCTGTGGCCAGATGCTAGAGAGCAGAGACAGGTCACTAGAAATCCCTGTGTCCTATTTAGAACTGGCCTGTGCCTAGCCCTCTGCAGTATGTGGGGGCCTGTGACCCCAGCTGGGGTCATGCACAGCTCAACTGAGACTCAGTTTGGTTTACCCAGCAATGCTCATTGTATGGATCCAGGGCAGGGACCACCCCTTTTCTGTCATAGGAACCTGAGACCCCTGCTCGTCTGTGAGATAGGGACACAGCACCCTTGGCTGGGACAGCAAGTCCCTTCGTGAAGGTCAGGGTTATGCTCTCCTCACCTCATCCCACCCATGACTCACAGGTACTACCGATGTGACCGCAACTTGGTCTGGAATGCGGGAGCTCTGCACTACAGCGATGAAGTAGAGATCATCAGAGGACTCACGCGCATGCCCAGTGGCCGCGATGAGCTCAAGGCTAGCGTGGATGCGGTCAAGTACTTCGGCAAAGGCACCTACACCGACTGTGCCATTAAAAAGGGCCTAGAGGAGCTTCTCATAGGGTGAGTGGTACAGAGCCATTTTCAATGGCCAAATCCGGGCCCATCATGTCTAATCCTATCAATCAGGGCATCTCAGGTGACTCCAGATACAGGCCTCAACCTATGTGCTACAGGGCCTCCTTGACCCATTTTTTCATGGCCCCGTGAAGTTCTGCCAGGCTTCCCATAACCCATCAAGCACTGGGGTTGAGATCTAGAGACTAACTCAGGGTGTAATGTGCCTGTAGCCATAAACCTATTCATCTTGCCAGGGACCACAGGGCCATACCCCAATCTCTACCCATCCATGTGTCTATCCACTGTCTCAACTAAATGGCCATGGTCACCACCAAGAGAAAGAGGTGACAGAGTCAGAGAAGCAGATAGTGACAGAGAGAGATGGAGAGAGAAGCACGTTTCTGCGATGTAGCAGCCATGGCAACGCAGCCCTGGAAACTCCCAGCTGAAATCCTTTAGTGGTGGGCTGAATGGCTTCCCTATCATGTGTGGGGCTGAGGCCCTTTCCTCATATGGCTAGATGCCTTCCCATAAGGACCCAAGCATTGAGCTGATGCATGACAGGTGGCTATGACTACTCCTTCCCAGAATGCCCCATGACCAGTAGGGTAAACATAAGCTACACATCTACCCAGCCACCCATGGCATCAGCTACCCAGTGCAGCCAGCTCAAGGGAGAGATTCCTGCCCATCACCACACTTCCCTTCTGTGGCTTCATTGAGATATCCAAGCATTGGGAGGCATCAGGAATGAGCCCCATTCTAAGGCCCATTTAACCCTCCCACATTAACACCACTGTGTTAATTGTACAGCATAGGCCAGGCCCCATCTCCCATCTGTAGGGTGAGAAGGCTAGCTGCTGGGATGGGGACATGGCCAAGAGCATGGCTGCCACATGCAACCCACAGAATAAACTTGAAGGCAGAGGTTCTAGAATGCACATGGTGTGGCTCCCAGCATGTGGAAAAGCCCTGATGTCTGTGTGGTCCTCTACCTCACTCTGACCTCTTCCTCAGAGAGGCCCGGTGCACTGGGTAAAACAATCTGAGGCTGTGAGTCTCTCTCACACACACTAATTGCCTTCCATAGGACCCCCAAGTAGCCCAGGGTCACCCCTGATCCTCTTGTGCTCAGAGGTTTGGGGTCCAAGGTACCTTAAGATGATGCTCACTTAGGGTACAAACAGAGGTCCTGTACCTTTCAAGTGTGCATTTCAAAGATGTGGGCATACAACAAGACTTGATACTTTATTACTTTTTAATGTTTTTAGTATTTAGCACTACATTAAAAAGAAACCAATTATCAAAAAGCAAAAATTGTCATGTTTGGCCTACCCAAGTTTTTTCTTTAATTAATTAATTAATTTTCTATTTAATTTTTTTAATCATACCACCACTTCTCCTCCTCCCAGTCCTCCCTCAGCCTCTCCTTACCCCATCCCCCCCTCCATTCCCCAGAGAGGGCAAGGACTCCCAAGATCAGTCAACTCAAGACCTGATACTTTATAATTATGATCAGTGGTGAATCTTGGTCCCTGGGTGACAGGGGACAGCATGTCTAGAGTAGCCATAGGTCCTTCTCCTGGGCCTCTGACCACAAGCTCTGAGAGGCTCAGCTCTGGTTGCCAGGCTCTGAGTCCTAGAGAGGGGCCTCATACTGCCAACCTTTCCAGGGGCTCCCACCTGAAGGAAAACAAGTACCTGATCGTGGTGACTGACGGGCACCCGCTAGAGGGCTACAAGGAACCGTGTGGGGGCCTGGAAGATGCAGTGAATGAGGCCAAACACCTGGGCATCAAAGTATTCTCTGTGGCCATCACACCTGACCACCTAGTAAGACCCCACCTCCCTGTATACCCTCAACACACAAGATGGAGGGCCTCTGGGCTCCTGCTATCTGGGTCCCAGTGCCATTGGCATCCTCTCTTCCGCTACTGTTTGGGTACACACAGACTGTTTCAAGGTCTCCCACCTCTGGGCCCCTGGTGTGACCTCTGGGGTAAAGACACCCCAGTAGACAGTCCTAACCCTTCAAAAGGCTGACCCTATCCCACTGAGAAGCTTGGGTAGCTTCTCATTGGTTCTGCAACCACCACCCACTTCACAGTGGCGCATGGCCTTTTGGAGGTAATTCTTTCTCTCCTCCTCCACGTGCTCAGGAGCCACGTCTAAGCATCATCGCCACAGACCACACGTACCGGCGCAATTTCACAGCAGCTGACTGGGGGCATAGCCGCGATGCTGAAGAGACCATCAGCCAGACTATTGACACCATTGTGGACATGATTGTGAGCCCTGACTTCTTTGGGGTGGGAAAAGGAGGACCAGGCCCAGAGGAGACAGTAACTTACGTTTCCATTTCCATTTCAGAAAAACAATGTTGAACAAGTGGTAAGTACATCTCCCTGAGCCACGAGTCAGGGCCTGTGTCTTACACAGGTCCTAGCTCTGGCGCTGTGCCCCCTGTTGGAGTGAGTGTCCCAACACCCTTCCCCATCCTACCTGGGGCATCCATGCCCTGATTTGGGTTTCTGACTGACCTCCTATTCATTTCTTCCACAGTGCTGTTCCTTTGAGTGCCAAGTAAGTATAGCCACCTTCTCTGCTGACCCCTTGACCCTTGTGTAGGCTCTGGGGATGAACTGGGTTTTTCTTGTTTCTTTCAGGCTGCCAGAGGACCTCCCGGGCCCAGAGGTGACCCTGGGTATGAGGTGAGTGGCTGAAGTTGCCTTGCATCTATTAAGATGGAGAAGCCATATCTCTGTGTCCACCTTCTTGGGAACTTTTTACACCCAACACTAGCTGGGAAGGTGCCCTTTTCCAGGAAGAAAGTCCAGGCATGCACTTAATGTGGGTTTGAGGTATGGGACTGGGGTTTCAGAGCCTCCCCGTGTGATCCAGAAGGCTGCCTTCAGGCTCAGGTGTCGGTTCTACATCTGCTTGGTCCTAGAAATCAAAGGGCCTTCTGGTGGGGTTGAGGATAAAATTGGGGGTCCAAGCCCTACTGTGACTCACATGGGATAAACCTGAACACCATGGGAGATGCTGAGGTCATGTCTAGGGTGGCTCTGCTGCCACGGCCATCATCCATGGAGCTGAGCTATGCTATGCTGGCTCCTCCTGTTCCTCTGGGCCTGGAGCAGCACACCAGCTCAGTCTTAAGACCCTGTGTGCACAGGCACAGTTCTAGGCCCAAGTCCAGCCAGGGTGACATGGTGATGCAGCATGAGGAACCTGGGGAAGACTATCAGGACCCAGGCAGGCCTAGAACCACGGCCAGAAGAACTCTGGAGCCTGGATGGGAATCATTCTGAAGACCCTTTACATGCCCAAGGGGTCTTGCCCAGATTTCCAGAACAGATGGGCATGGCTCCTGACCTGGTCCTTCTGACTGATCTCCTCTGTCTTCAGGGGGAACGAGGAAAGCCAGGTCTTCCTGGAGAGAAGGGAGAAGCTGGAGACCCTGTGAGTATCCATTACTGTCTGTGTGATGATAGATAGGGACAAATGCTAAGAAGCCTGAGGCTAGATAGAAACTTCTAGAACAACAGCTCTAAGCACAGAAATCACACAGCCTGTCCTTTGCTGGGGGAAGAGAGGCTGACCCAGGAGTCAGACCAGTAAGTCCCAGGACCTCTGCTTTGGGCCATGATCAGCTTCCTGGCAATTTCTCTTCCCTTCTAGCCCTTCTTAGGGTGACCTGACCCCCCTCTGTCCCCTCTGGGGTACTGTGTTCCCATTCTCCTCCCTCCTGCTGTTCTGGGTTCCCTTCTAGAGTTTGCCATGAGATCATGGAGACCCTCCAGGGGTCCTCATAGCAGGTCACCTCATAGAGGATTCTATGTGAGTCTTTCTAGCTGCCGTGAGAGGTGAGGTGGGCTGAGGCTGAACTCCCCTTGCTATCCAGGGATGTCTGACTACTTTGTATTCTGTTCCAGGGAAGACCTGGGGATCTTGGACCAGTCGGGTACCAGGGCATGAAGGTATGTGTCCCTAATGCCCAGTGACCTCTCTTGGGTGGAACGGATCAGAGTTTGTCAGCGAGGCAGAAACTAATCTATACAACGATAACATATGTCTTCTTTTTTTCTGCTTGGTTCATAGGGAGAAAAAGGGAGCCGTGGAGAGAAGGTGAGTGAAGGCCAACTTCAGGGTCGTCCCTCTGGGTACAGAGAGTTATCTTGGCTGATGAACATCACAGGAGACAGCTTGAGTGTCTGTCAGAGGGGATCATGGGAAATAGCCCCTCCCATGCCTCAAGGGAAATATAGCTGGTCTCTAGGGACAGATTCCCTGAGTTCTGCTGCTGCCTCAGGTCATCTGGATTAGAGAGGACTGGGGATGGAAAACGTCACTTTGCCTCAGTGGCAGTTCCTGGAGACCCTCCAAATACAGGCCCTGTCGTCTTTCCTACCGATTGTGTCCTGTGTCCCAGATCTCCACAATTCTTGCTCTCTTGGGTTGGAGAGATAGTGCTGCATCCATAGTGCACATGCCTTACTAATGCCACCTAATGGAGAGTGAGAGTGCAGTGGTGGCTGGCCTCTGCTGCAGCAAGAGGACTACCTCTCACCCGCTTCTTCCTGTTTCCACAGGGCTCCAGAGGACCTAAAGGCTACAAGGTGAGTATGAATGAGTCAAGGGAAAAGATGCGGTTCATGGGCCGGCGCTAGCGACATCTGGCCTTTGTCTAACTTTCCTTTGTCTCTGTGTCTCACAGGGTGAGAAAGGCAAGCGTGGTATTGATGGAGTAGACGGCATGAAGGTAATCATGAGGCAGGAGAACTAAGAAGGTGGGGTGTGCTCTCTAAGCTGGGAGGTAAACAAAGTCAGGGGCTGCCCAGAGTGAGCAGGTGCAGTTCCCATGGTGGGCTTTCCTGGGAAACTTGGAAGTGAGAGCCAGGTGATATTTCCTGCCAAGACCAAGGTCATAGTGAGCCACTTGAGTCCAGAGGACCACTGACTTTCCTGGGAGGGCTGGATGAGGGGAACGCAAGCATCTACTCAGTGATTCCAACCTTGATGTTTTCTTCTCCCAGGGAGAAACAGGGTATCCAGGACTGCCAGGCTGCAAGGGCTCACCAGGATTTGATGTAAGTCACTTCCTCTACCCCTTAAATTTGGAATTGTGAGTTCTTGAAAATGTAGTTCAACCCTTGCTATATTGGATGAGCTGTTTGTGAATTCATTTGATTGGTTTGCTTGGTCTGTGGATGGCTGTTTATCTGGGGCCCATGGGGGTCTTGGCTAGCTGTAACCTGCATTTCCATCTTCTCACCAGGGCATTCAAGGACCCCCAGGTCCTAAAGGTGATGCTGGTGCCTTTGGACTGAAAGGAGAAAAGGTAAGTGACGGGCAGCATCCCTCCCGGGAACTACATGTGAGGAACAAGCCTGACTCGGAGAAACGCAGCCATGACACCTCTTTTGGCAGGACTCACATTTGCCATTCACTGTCAATCATCTCAGGTCTGGGCCTGAGGCATTTTAAGGCTGAGATGGTCAAGGGTGTTTTATGCAGATGTGAGTGAACTGTGAGGACCCTAGGAGGTCAGAATTCTTCCAGAGTTGGTTGGTGTGACCTGGGGTTTGGATAAGAGAGTGTAGTCACTGGGCTGAGACCCTGATGTAGCTTCCAGTGTCTGAATCAAGCATCCACGACCTCTCTGATCTTCCCCAGGGTGAAGCTGGAGCAGATGGTGAGGCTGGGAGACCAGGGAGCTCAGGGCCACCTGGAGATGAGGTAAGATGACATATGTTGGGATGGGATGAGCCTCATGGACGCTGGGGCTTATGGTCATTCTCAATTTGTTCTCCCCCAGGGTGATCCGGGAGAGCCTGGTCCCCCAGGAGAGAAAGGAGAGGCTGGTGATGAGGTGAGCATCCCTATTCTCATCCAGCCTCTATCCCCTTTTGAGAGCTGAGTGCAGACTAACATGTGATATTCCTCCTTGTCATAGGGGAACGCTGGTCCAGATGGTGCCCCTGGAGAGAGGGTAAGTCAGCTGAATGGTACCGTATTACTGCCCTCACAATCAACAGGAAAGGCTCGCATAGCCCGGCCTGGGTCTGACCGCTGTAGATACTTAGCGCTTCTGTCTGCATGCCTTGGCTAGGCAGGAAGTCAGATCCTAGGTATTCCAGATTTCACTTTGTGTGCTGGGTCTTGGGTCGCTTGGGAGTGTGTGGAGATAGGCGGCCTGAGGAACACAGAGGCCCACCTCTGGAATGATCTGGCATGGCAACAGAGACAACTGGGGAAATCACTGGGCCCAGCCTTCAAGCTCATGTCTGCTTCTCTCCACACAGGGTGGCCCTGGTGAAAGAGGACCTCGGGGGACCCCTGGAGTAAGGGGCCCAAGAGGAGACCCGGTGAGTTATGCCTTAGGGTCTAGGGGACACACCGAGGCTGGAGTCCAACATAGATTCACAGGGCCAGCTGTACAGCCTTATTGATGTCTAGGCATGGGTCCTCCTGCCTTCTATGGAGGGCTAGAACCTCCCAGGGCTCTGAACATCCAAGGTAGGGCATCAGTCTATATCCCATCAGAGGCTTGCTCATTAGTGGGCCCATCAGAGAAGGATAATCTGCAAGTAGGTCCAACCTTGGTCTACAGTTTTTCGTTTAGCAGGCTCTAAGTCCTCACCAGAGTGCCTCAATGCTGGCCACCAAGATAGCCTGCTACTACTAGAGTACATTGATGGTAGCCATGTGGCCTCTATCTCTACACTAATGGGTTCATTTCTCCCCAGGGTGAGGCTGGACCACAAGGTGACCAAGGAAGAGAAGGTCCCATCGGCATCCCTGGAGACTCGGTAGGAAGCCTAATGAATTACAGGCAACTGTGGTGCCTTACAGCTTGTAGGCTCACACACCGCTCAGTACTAAGCTAAGTACTTCATTTGGGTCTTCAGAAAGAAATGCGTATGATAAATCAGCATGGGTGACCTTCTACAGATGTGTGTTCCTGCATAGTGTCCGCGCTCAGAGCTAGCCAGGCTGGGTATGGACCTGTACCTGTGCTCAACATGAGGCCAAGGGATGTCCTTGAGACTGGGATACGAACGCTTGTAGACTCTATTCCCCCTAGATCTCAGGCCTTGAACTGTTATGTTTCCAGGGCCTGGTAGTATGGGAGTGAGGGATAACAGAGACCTGGCGATACAGGGAGGGTGACTATGAGGATGAGAACAGAAGTGAGTCCCTGGGCTGTGGGGTGGATGGAGATGAGCTCACTGGATAGAGGCCACTTTGGGAGAATTATCATACAAGAGATTCCATAATCTAAGGGTGTGGGTGAGATTGTTCAGATCCCATGTTCAGGGAACCAGGACTGGTACAGCCAGGCTCAATCCAGAAACACTGGGGTTTCAGGTCCCCAAACCAGGTATGATCTCCTGAGTCATCAGGAAGAAACCAGGAAGACAGGCCATGCATCTTAGGAACAAACATGGCCTGGGTCTGTAGTTGTTCTTGCTTGTGTCTATATGGTCAGAAGTCTGGTGAGAAAGGAGATGAAGACAGGGCAAGAGAGACTCCATATGGAGGTCCTGCCAGGGTAGAGGTCCTGCCAGGGTAGAGGTCCTGCCAGGGTAGAGGTCCTGCCCAGGCCAGTGCAGCCATTGAGGGCTCATGAACAAAGGAGACATCCACATACCCTGAGACCTAAAGAAAAGGTTCCAGCATGGATAGTGGAGAGGAAGGACCTGCGGAAGCCCACCCTGACCATACCCCATGCTGGTCACTGGCCCCTACCTATTGCTAGGCCCTGAGGGTCCGCCACCCCTGTGTCCAGGGTCCTCAGTATCAGTGATGGAGCCCAACTTTTCCATATGAGACAGAACCCCACAGTCTGAGACTCTCAGTTCTCAGGGAAGGAAACAAGTGTGGGCTGGAGACAGTGAGCTGAGCTGTGATGGTTTTTAATCTCCCAGGGTGAGATTGGCCCCACTGGACCTAAAGGATACCGAGGTGATGAGGGCCCTCCAGGCCCTGAGGTAAGTACATGCTTACTCTGCACTGCTGTTCACCTAGGAGGCCAGCCCCGAGTGTCACCCACCCCATCCTTCTGCACCTTGTCTTACCTCTCTTGCCCTGGGAGAGACTAGGTCCCAGGGAGGACATTGTGTCACCAACTCTCATTGTCTATGACCTGGATATTACCTGCCCTTCTTCTCTAGGGTCTCAGAGGAGCTCCAGGACCCGCTGGACCCCCCGGAGACCCAGGACTGATGGGTGAAAGGGTGAGTATTGGAGAGAATAACTCATCTGAGCTACTGCAGGGTCACCAGAGACTCAGCAGCTGGGACTTGCCTTACTTGGCCCCTTGGAAAGGTGCTGAGGCAGCATCTACAGTCAGCTCTCAAGGAGGACGATGCCTCAGGCAAAACCCTCTTACTAAAAGTTCAGTCCAGGGCAGACCTGGGGAGGGGACTTTACCCTGGCTGGGGACACAGCTGTCCTGGACACCATCTCGCATGATAGCAACAGCTCTATCTACTCTCAGGGTGAAGATGGTCCACCAGGAAACGGCACAGAAGGTTTCCCCGGCTTCCCTGTGAGTATTACAGGCCTCCCTACATACCTACCAAGAACTGCTTGGTATCCCTTTGCTACCTAGGCACCTGGATGGATGAGATAAACCAGAGCCATAAGCTAGTCCAGGCATTTGGGTCTGGGCCTCTGTCAGCCCTAGGCCCATCCACCTGTGGTTCTCACATGGCTGCCATCCCCTTTCCCCCACTGGACCCTAGTATAACCATCCTATCTTCCTTCACAGGGATATCCAGGCAACAGAGGGCCCCCTGGGATAAATGTGAGTATCCCACAATGCCTCTGTCAGGCCATGAGGTGTGTTCACACTGCACACATACACCTGCAGGGACCTTTTCCCACATGACATCAGGCAGAGGCACATGCGTTTATATGTGACTCTGGAGTTAGATCACTGACGTCAGGGATACTCTGAGCAGGTCACATCTCGCTTCTCTGCCTTCTCTACATCCCAGATCGCATTAACCCATGTCTTTTATCTCCTGCAGGGCACAAAAGGCTATCCTGGCCTCAAGGGGGATGAGGGTGAAGTTGGAGACCCAGGAGAAGATGTAAGTGGGATGGGGTGAGGGGCAGTCTTTCCAGAGTGGGAACCCTGAAGGCTTTGCTTACAGGAACAGAGGAGCAGAGGAGGCTGGAGATATTCTCTGAGGGGCCGGAGTAAGGGTAACTGGTACGTGTGGCTGTTCCTGCTGACCTCATGCCATTTCTTTCCAGAACAATGACATTTCACCCCGTGGAGTCAAAGGGGCAAAAGGGTACCGAGGCCCAGAGGGACCCCAGGTAGGTGACATGGCTGTAGGGGTGAGGAGTGGAGGAGAGGCAATGCCATATTCAGCAACTGGAGGCAGAAGCTTAAAGACTCAGGGAACTAGGCTTGCCCCAGGGGTAACTGGGGACACTGAGGTCCCTAGAAGACATATAGTTTAGGAAGCCTTGGGCACAAGCTCCCCATTTAGAGTCTTTGTCTGCTCTTGTTCTGACAGGGGCCTCCAGGACATGTGGGACCACCTGGACCAGATGTAAGTAGGGTGTCTATAAATAAAATCTAGGGGCTGACCACTATGGCCGTGGATCTTGACAAGGGCATTAGCTCCCAAATACTGTTCACAGGTGGGGGCATCTGGAACAGGAGGCCTGAAGCCTTACACTCAGACTGCAGGGATGCATGATTGCCACTGGGACACAGGATGATCATAGGGGTCATGGGAGGGCTGTGGGAGTCATATGACCATGGAGTACACATGACAGCTATGTATTGGTAACTGTGTCATGTCTTGTGTTCTTAGGGGGTTAAGCCAGGAACACTCTAGGCTGTGAGAAATCCCTGCACAGATCCAACCCCCAGGGGCTTCCTAGGGACCACCAGGAATGGCCTCAGCCTAAGCCACATTAATATTCCCATCTCTTTCCCTAGGAGTGTGAGATTTTGGATATCATCATGAAAATGTGCTGTGAGTATCTGGATCTTAGGGTGACTTTCTTAATGAGCCAGGAAGTTCCTACCAGCCCTGGGTTCCAGCATTCTGTTTCAGAAGGGTCTCTGAGAGTGGCTGGCACAGGCAGGCAGGGCCTAGGTGCTACTGAGATTGGCAAGTCCCCTACACAGGAGAACCAGGGCTGGGCTACACGTCTTCTGAGATTTCAGGGACTCTGACATGAGTAGGGCCTGGCCAGAGCTAGGTGATGCTGGGAAGAGCAGGACAGAGCGTGTTGCAGTCTGAAGCTGTTGTATTTAGTGCTCTCTCTCCTCTCTCCTCAGCCTGCTGTGGTGAGTGGTGTCTCTTCACTCTTGGGAGATCCTGTGCAGCGATACTGGTTCTGTGTGCTCATCCACCTGGCTGTCTCCCCCATATGCTGTCCCAGGGAGCAGTAGCCTGGGGTCATGCAGGCCCAGGACACTGCTATTCCTTGTCTTTTCTCTCTAACATTTTGAGTAACCATCAACCGACTGGAGCAGGAACCGAACCTCCAGGCCTGTCTTATTCACTCTTATTCAGGATGAGAATGAGGATGAAGGGGAAGGGGAGCATCTGTTGGGTCTGGTCAACGAAGGCCAACCTGGCAAGCCTAGCTCCCAAGGAGACATGGGAAAAGATTCATGTGGGGTGGGGCTATGGAGTACTGAAGGAAGCCTGTAGACAGGCACTAAGGGCTGGCCTATCCCACCTCCTAGAGTGCACATGTGGCCCCATTGACATCCTCTTCGTGCTGGACAGCTCTGAGAGCATTGGCCTGCAGAACTTTGAGATTGCCAAGGACTTCATCATCAAGGTCATTGACCGGCTGAGCAAAGATGAGCTGGTCAAGGTGAGTACTAACCTGGGACCACAGGTAGAGCCAACAGAGAGCCAAGTCCTTCCACCTCGGCTTTTTGGCTCATCATTATATACACTGATTTATATATACATTGAGCTGTTTGGAGCCTTTAACATCTTTAATGCCCATGGAAACTATATGTATGCATTTTCACCGTGCGGCACAGAGAATCTTGTCAGTAGGTCCAGAGCTCATCCTTCAGTGATGGAACCTGGACCAGAGAATTCTGGACCTGAGGGAATAGTTATAAAAGGCTCTGTGTAAATGAGCATACATGGGGTCTCAGACCTCAGGAGAAAGGCCTTGGCATGCTGGGATTCAAGGGCATGGGGTGTTAGAGGCCAGGCCTGATGGTATCATTCCTGCAGTTTGAGCCAGGACAGTCACATGCTGGCGTGGTGCAGTACAGCCATAACCAAATGCAAGAGCACGTGGACATGCGGAGCCCCAACATCCGCAACGCCCAGGACTTTAAAGAGTGAGAGGATCCCCAACATCACTGCCCCATCCCTGGTCCAATCAGGCCCCTGACCCTGGCTTTGACCCCGGCCTATCTATCTTCTTGTGCAGAGCCGTCAAGAAGCTTCAGTGGATGGCTGGCGGCACATTTACGGGAGAAGCGCTGCAGTACACCCGGGACCGGCTGCTTCCACCTACCCAGAACAACCGGATCGCTCTGGTCATCACAGACGGACGCTCTGATACTCAGCGGGACACAACTCCCCTCAGTGTGCTTTGTGGCCCAGACATTCAGGTGGGCAGCTGCACAACCCCATAGTGGCTGAACAGGGCCTCCTGCAAATACGGGGACTGTTCTCCAGGGAAGGAGAAGTACAGGGTCAGGCTAATCGATGCAATTCTGTCCTCTGCAGGTAGTTTCTGTAGGCATCAAGGATGTGTTTGGCTTTGTCGCGGGCTCTGACCAACTCAATGTCATTTCCTGCCAAGGCCTGTTGTCTCAAGGCCGGCCAGGTATCTCCCTGGTGAAGGAGAACTATGCAGAGCTTCTAGATGATGGCTTTCTGAAGAACATCACAGCCCAGATCTGCATAGGTGGGTGCTGGGAATCAAAGGGCTGGGTGGGCAGTATCAGAGTCTGTCTTATACATGTCTCATCAGCTTTTCTGGGACTGTTTGGGCTAGGAACAGCCCTCAGAATGTATCTGTCACTGTCACCTCAAGAAGGACTGTGACCAGGCTGTGTGGCACTGTCCAGGGTGACCTCTGGCCCAGCAGAGCACCTTGAGGGCAGATGTTCTCATACCACGCATGGGCCAAGGTCTCTATCCCTGACACCATGGGCACACTGTATGTCAGCCTGTGTCAGTCTGACTCCATCATGTAGACAATTTGGCCAAGGGATGCAGTTTGTGCCAGATTCATGATGGGCAGTTGGTCAGCAGCATGGTACAGTACCTGAGCTTCAAATCACCTGTCTTCTTCTAAGACATTGAACAGGCATGGCGCATAGGGTCATGGAGACATGGCATTCACTTCATGTAATTTCTCTTCACAGATAAGAAGTGTCCGGATTACACCTGCCCAAGTGAGTGCAAGGATAGGGAAGGACGGGGTGGGGAAGGCTGTACTGTGCTCTGGGCTCTCTTCTCTGGGGCTTGGCAGCTCTAAAAATCTGGGTGCCGTCTGTAGTCCATCCAGTCTCAGGCCACCATCTCTGTCCCACAGTCACATTCTCCTCCCCGGCTGACATCACCATCCTGCTAGATGGCTCAGCTAGTGTTGGCAGTCACAACTTCGAAACCACCAAGGTCTTCGCCAAGCGCCTAGCTGAGCGCTTCCTGTCAGCAGGCAGGACAGATCCCTCCCAGGATGTGCGGGTAGCCGTGGTACAGTATAGTGGCCTAGGCCAGCAACAGCCGGGGCGAGCAGCTCTTCGATTTTTGCAGAACTACACAGTTCTGGCCAGCTCTGTGGACAGCATGGAGTTCATCAATGACGCCACCGATGTCAATGATGCCCTGAAATATGTAACTCGTTTCTACCGGGAATCTTCATCAGGTGCCTCCAGGAAGAGAATCCTGCTGTTTTCAGATGGCAATTCACAGGGGGCCACAGCGGAGGCCATTGAGAAGGCTGTGCAGGAGGCCCAGAGTGCAGGCATTGAGATTTTTGTGGTAGTGGTGGGACCTCAGGTGAATGAGCCTCACATCCGCGTGCTCGTCACTGGCAAGACCGCGGAGTATGACGTGGCATTTGGTGAACGCCACCTATTCCGTGTACCAAACTACCAGGCCCTGCTTCGTGGTGTATTCTATCAAACAGTCTCCAGAAAGGTGGCACTAGGCTAGAGAGCTACACATGTGGCTGTGTGCATGGGGACACACTTTGACAGGCCTTCCTGCCCTTCTCACCACTGACCAAACAAATAGGAAATGTGACCCAAATGTTCCTGACCAACTGGTCAGCTCCACTGTCTTAGAGGGAAAGCTGAGATGCACACTGTCAGCTTTGTGTAATGTCCTCTGTAGCTCACCTGAGCTTTTCTCTATATCCCTCCCTCAAACTGTCCAGCATGGCGGTCATCTTACTGACCTCCCTCTGCATCTGGGCTGCACCCAGCCTCTCAGCCTCTCACCTCCCTCCTCACCACCCCAAACCTCTTCCTGGTGTCTTCATACCATCCCTGTAGTCTGTGTCTATGTTGAGTATTTCACACTCAAAGTGAAGCAAACCCCCACATGTGCTCAGCTTGCTGGGTTGCAGCTTTTAGAAAGATTGAGATCAAGAACATTTTCAAACACAAACTTGGAGAGGACCGCTCTTCTTCATCAGGTGCTTGTCGGTGACCAACATGGACCTTGGTCCTGGCCTTAGTGGCTCAACAGGAGCAGCGGAAAATGCTGGCTCCTGCCTCCCTCTCATCCTTGTGCTCTAAGGGCAAAGGTGCTATCTGCAAGGGCTTCCTCTACAGAGAAGTTTAGTCTGGATAGTTCACACTCATGTGTTCTGTCAGAACTAGCTCCTTTTCCTTCTTCCTGAAGACCTCCTTGTAGCTAGTTTTATCATGGTTCCCCCATGCTCCCCTAATCTGGTCTAAACCAGCTATCTCTGCTAATAAAGGTTTCCATTTTTCTCTGTGGCATTTTCCTTTATCTACACATACTACTCAACACACCTGGAAAGAGAAGCCAATGCCAGACAGATCCCAGGACTGAGAAGAAGCTGGCCTGGCTCATGGACACAGTCCACCTATTTCTGAGAGGAAGAACATGGGGGCACAAAGCCCTTCCCCCACCAGGGAGCTGTAGTGCTGTCGTACATAGCACCCTGCAGTGCAGACTCAAGAGACACCTGGGCTTGACAGACTTGTCTAAACAGATAACTCCAGACCACCTGGCTCCAACCAGATTACTGGAGATTCAACAAAACTCAACCAAATTAAATCATATCCACCAGAATCAACAAGACCAAATGATATCCAATGAGATTACACCAGACCTAACCAAATCTAACCTGACTAGATCATATCCAATGAGTCCCAACACAAAACAAAGATATTAGTCAGATCTAACTAACTAACTAACTATATTTAGCCAGATTATATCAGACTAAACCACATCCAACCAGATTAAAGCAAACCATACCAGATCTAACCAAATTAAACTGGAACAAATCAGATCTAACCAGATTAAACGGGACCAAACCAGACCCAACCAGAATATACCAGCTCCAGATTATACAAGTCTAAACCAATCCAACTCGATCAAATCAGATTAAACAAGACCAAACCAGATAATAACAGACCAACTCAGACCCTAGAAGATTATACCAGAACCAACTAGATCCAACCATATTATACTAGACCAAGCCAGGTCTAAACAGATTAAATCAGATCTAACCAGATGAAGACAAAATAGACAACTACTAATTCTGCTTTTAAAAATTACTCTCCAGAAGTCCATAAGGGGAGCTGAAGAAGATTTTTGGGTTGGTTGATAGTTACTTAGAATGAGGTGGGAGTCCGTCATGGCGCTGGCTGTGGCTATGGTCAGGAGATGGCCTGTGACTTCTGAAATGGTACCCTGCAGGGTGGGGGCTGCAGATGCAAATCTGACCAAGTGGCAAAGGATGAATGTAGCCATTAGAGGCCCACTGCCTTGTACTCAATTCTTGGAGTGCTGGAAGGAGAGGAGGAAGAATGGCTGATCTGGGAGGCAGTGATGTGTGGGTAGGGTATGGGGACACTCACAGCAGAGTACTTTACACATAGCCATAAAAGCCCACAATAGAAAAAACATTACATCAGTGGCTCTCAACCTGTGAGTTGTGACCCCTTTGAGGGGGCTGAATGACCCTATCACAGGGGTTGTCTAGACCATCAGAAAACACAGACATTTATATTACTATTAATAACAGGAGCAAAATTATAGCTATGAAGTAACAACAAAAATAATCTTATGGTTGGAGGTCACAATGTGAAGAACTGTATTAAAGGGTCACAGCATCAGGAAGGCTGAGAACCATTGCGCTAGACCCTTGCTGATGGAGGGTAAGTATCCAAGCAGAATGGGAAAGAGAAGACAGGGGATGAAGCCAAAGAGACGTACACAGTGGGGAACCCAGAGGGGCTGCCAGCCTTAGCCACCCTGTCTTGTCTCCATTCAGACACCTAAAACCTCACCACAAACTAGCTTAGAAACACATGACACTCAGCCACCCGAGAAGCTGATCACATCCTTCATTCCTATGCCTAGGAGTTGAGAGGACCAAAGGCTAGATTGGGGTAGGGCAAGGAGTCTAAGCCGGCTGGAAATAGGAAAGATATTTTCTGCATACTCCATTCCTATTGCCCAGATCCGCTGGTCATTCCAGGTCTGTATCCCAGATCCAGGTCCTTTACACATACCTGTGGTTCTCCATCCCAAGGTCCCTCATCCCACATGCTTACTATGGTCACCAGGGACTCCAGGCAGGACGGACTATCAGTCTACTGGGCCTAATTGTCACAGATCCTTGTTGGAGCCCAGTGAAAATCTCTGTACTCCAGGTTGAGACAATGAGATACAGTGAGGGGTTTCAGCATAGCTACAATAAGTCAGTGATTGCTGCCACATGAACTACTGACTATTCCTAAGCCAGGACCCTTGGCCATTTCTGCCCAAACCTGAGTCCCCTGGATCTCTTATCTCTTGTCCTTTATCTCTTTGAACCTCATACCTCTTTCCTGGATTGTCCTGTGCCATGAATAACAACAGGTCACTAGATAGCAATAAGGAGCATCTCAGAGTCTGGAGATGCCCTGACTCCCACAGAGCCAGTCTTTGGCCTCCCTTCTTTACAGTAGGCCAGCACACGGTGTCCAGGTTGGTGGATGACTGAGCCCAGCTGCCCACGCCCCATTCTGCTTTGATTGCATCAGCTGTTCTCCTCAGAGAGCCCAGACAGCTGGAGGTTCTTTCTGTCTCCACATCCTCCTCTCCCACTCCTTGTCTCTCTCAATGCAAGGTACTCAGGATAAAGGTCTCTGACGCCATGCCAGGTGTCACTCAAACCAACTCAAAATTCTCCCAGACAGTGGGAACCAGATACACAAGTTTCCCCCTAAGAAGATAATTCCCAGAAAGGTTGGCAGGGAATCCATGGGGCTGTGCATGGGCCTTGATATGGGGACCTCAGGTCTCCTATCCTTGCCCCCTCTTTTTTCTGGCTTCCATGGTGGTCATGTTGGTGAGAAAGCTGGCATGTCACTTGTCAGAAGTCTTTACTACCTTCACAGAGTTGGGGAGACAGCACGTGGACCCGGTTCTCCTTATAGGAGCATGTGGCTACTATTCCTTCCTAATCACAGCAGGTGGCCCATGAGGGTGTCCTCAAGGATTGTGTGTCCTAGCAGGCTACCAGGCTCTCTAGCTTGTTTCTAGGCTCAGATCTGGGTAGTTTATCTCTGTTACCTGATCCCATAACTTGACTCTCCATATCCAACAGGAATGGGGAGTTAAAGGCTCTGGCTCCCCTTTAGCTCTTCCCAAGCAGAAACTGCTGTTCTGGGGGCTGCCTAGTCCCTGAGATGACTTTTCAGCCAGTGGGTAGTTTGCATCTTCACACTGGGAAGAGCTCTCCAGAGCAACCAGGGTGGAGCAGAGAACTTCAGAACTTACAGAGACGGCGTGAGGACAGCAAGTGCCAGCCCCTCTGGCCACCAGGCAAAGGAAAAGCAAAGCATATAATCTTGCTTGTGGGTTGTGATAAGCAAGCCTGGCATCCAGAAGCCATGGGGAGAAGCTGGCTGTAACTGTGCATTCCTGAGGCGGATGTCAAACCATGATATACTTTTGAAAGTGCACAGGGACCTTTCTTGACCCAGTTTTACTTGGCCTAGGGACTTGAGATGCTGTACACTCAATGGCCATTAAATCAGCTTTCAAGGCCATGTGTTGTATATGCCTTTAATCCTAGCATTGAGAGGCTGGAGGATCTTTTAAATTCAAGGTCAGCCTGGTCTACAGAGATGTAGGGTAGGCAGAGTTATATAGTGTGACGGTTTGAATGAGATGGGCCCCAAAGGCTCAGATGTTTGAATACTTGGTCCTTTGTTGGTAGAACTGTTTGGGAAGGATTAGGGGATGTGGCCTTGTTGGAGGAAGTGTGTCACTTGAGACAGGCTTTGAGGCTTCAGAGGACTCCTGTCATCTTCAATACCCTCTCTGACTCCTGCTTGTGGTTTGAAATGTGAGCACTTAGACAGTCATGTTGCCAAGTCTTTCCTCCACCATCCTGGACTCCAACTCTATAAAAATCTAAGCCCAATGGGACACTTCCTTTTATTTTTTAAATATTTTCTTTGACAAATGTATGCATTTTTTATATAATTTATTTTTATTTTATGTACATTGTTTTTTTGTTTTGTTTTGTTTTTTTTGCCTGTGTATATGTCTAGGTGAGGGTGTTGGATCCTCGGAACAGGAGCTACAGACAGTTGTGAGCTTCTATGTGGTGCTGGGAATTGAACTCAGGACCTCTGGAAGAGCAGCCACTGTTCTTAACCTCTGTGCCATCTCTCCAGCCCCCAAAACACTTTGTTTTATAAGTTGCCTTGGTCATGATGTTCTATCATGGCAATAGAAAAGTAACTGATACACAGAGTGAGACCTTGTCTCTAAGACAAAACAAAACCCAGTCAACTGAGACAGTCGTTGCCCCTGGCCAGTGGAGATTTGAGACATGGATGCTTGTGAGCACAGTGAGAATGGAAGAATGGAAGAGAACTTCACTGATAGAAACTCTTAAAAGTGGGAGTAAAAAGATGATTTTTTTTTGTCTAGATTTTTTTATAGGACTTGTAGCAAAAAACTGGACATCTGTTGGCCATTTGGCAGGCCCTACACTTTGTGTTTTTCTGGTCCAACCAGGGAAATGATTGCATGTTGTTCACACACTGTCCAACCACTTACAGGAATGGTCATGTTTTGAAGCCCTATCTTTGACTTGATTTTCTAACTATTGACCATGGCTCATCTCCTAGCCGTTAGCTTAGCCCAGTGTCAATCTTGTGGGTATTATCCTGCTGTTAATCACAGTCTACTGTTTGTTCTCACAGTCATGTGATCAGCTTGTAGATTCTCAAGCTACCAAGACAGAGGTGCAATTTTCCTTGGTTACCTCATACTCAGTTCCCCATGGGACAACCTAAGGGTCTCCTTTAGTGGAATATATATGAGGAATTGTTAGAACGTCATGAGTAGACAGGAGAAGAATGACCTCCCTAAAATGAGGTGGCTCCTTGGTTCCAGAAAACTTTACAAGAGGAGATGATGGGAAATCATGGGGCTGGTATCTAAACATGACCGACAGGGCAAAGGGAAGGACCCATAGACCCATATAATACCCATCCCAGTCTGCTGAGTGGACTTCCAGGTTCAGAATCCCTCCCATCCCAGAGGGAGCTGCTTGCCTGCTTCAGTGAAGGTGTTCCTTTGGCTTCTGTGCATCTTGGTCTCTGTCTTTGTCAGACATTCAATTTTGTCTGTCTCATGGAACGATCTTGGTGGTCCCTCACCAGAGACCCTTACCATGAGTTAGCTCCTACCTCAGTGGGATTCACATTTTGGAAAATGGCTTCTTAAAGTGTTCGGCAGAAGTTTGCTTCCCAGCAGTTTTCTCTCAGGAATTTTTGCTTTTCTCAAGAAAATAAAAAATCATGGTCTAAGCCAAGTCTTACTTGGAGAAGCTTGCCTATGAAACTCATGTTACAGATGGAGTTGTTTTAGAAGGACTTCTGACTTACATGTAGTCAGCTATGACTAGCTGCATTAGCAGCAGGAATATGTAAAGATGTTACAGAATTAATGTTTTCCCAGGGAGGAATCATGCAGTGCATTTAGAGGTTAATAAAGGGAAAACTTTAATAATAGCACACGACAAGCTCTGGCTAACATACACAAGGAACTGGCTTCGAGCAGAAAATTTTACCAGTTGACATATGCCTTGGGCTTATACATTTCACATATGCTGTCATCTATAAATCTCTTTCAGGTTCAGGTCCAGCCCCAGGTCATGCTTTGAACAATTTAAACAGACAGGAGACTGCAAGTCTGGCCACTGGGCAGATGGGAGGGTTACACAGCAAAGATGTTGCCAGAATTATTTCTTAAGTATACCAATGTGGTTATTTTGGAATGGTTGCCACCCGGAGTCATCTTGCCCACCTGACAGAAGGATGCTTTTCCTGAGAGGTGATGATAGTTTTCACTCTGTGTTGCTCCTTTGAGCTGCTCATTAAAGACATGGCCTTTGCTATGGGGATGGGCCTGATGTCTCCTTTGGTTATGGGAATGGAGCCTAATCGGAGGTCAACCTTGGTGAATAAACATGAGCAGAAATGTTTCTCAGACACCCTACTTTTCGCTAGGTAGGAAATGGTCTTCTCAGTTTCTAGCCAGCCTGATTAGCACATGTTTATCTCCAGTTACAGAAGAGGCAGCCCTCTGCTAGCTAAATTCTATTTTGTGTTGCTCAAATCCTAATCGGTTTTAATAAAAACCCAGAGCCACATATAAGGGTAAGTGGTGGTAAATCAGAGAGACAGAGGAACAAGCCACAACCACTTCTCACCCCTACTGAATTCTCAGGCCAAAAGGAAAGATCCTGTCTCCACGAATTCTCAGACTGAACAGGGGAAGCTCAGGGCAGGCTGAAATGGAAGGAAGGCACAGGGTTGGACTGGAAGGGCTGAACTAGTGTCTCCTCCCGCCTTATACTCCTTTCTCAACCCAGCCATATCACTTCCTGTCTCAACCTTCCTAGTGTTGGGATTAAAGATGTGTGATCCCAAGTGCTGGAACTAAAGTTGTATGCCATCTTCTCTTTTGGACTGGATTAATCTCATGTAGCCCAGTGTGGCCTTGAACTGACAGAGATCTAGATGGATTTCTGTCTCCTGAGTGCTAGGATTGAAGATGTGTGTCAACACTGCCAGACCTCTGTGGCTAATCTAATCTTTAGGTAAACTTTATCTGATATACAATATATCACCACAACTTTGTGTACCTTGAGATTTCTTAAGTTTATTAGTAAATCCCTTCAACTTTATTCCTCCAAGTTTCTCCTGTATCAAAAAGACTATAGTGATCTCTGTATATTCCCCAGGGAGACCCCGTGGAAGCCAGGTGACTGTCCTGTCCACACTGACCTTGCCTCTGAGAGGCCCCATCTGCCTCCTCCAAGGTCAGTCTGGTTAGTTCACACCCAGCTACAAGCTCTTTTTTTTTTTACCCTGACCTGGTTTCACTGGTTAGCCCTAATATTTCTTTAACCAGAGTCTGTTTTCACTGGACTATTTCTGAACTATCTGTAGTTTTCACCATAGACCCCATGGGATACACATTTTGAAAAATGGCTTTTTAAAGCATTCAGCAGAAGCTTACTCTCCTGCTACAATCCAGTAGTTTTCTCTCAGGTGTTTTCTTTTTCTCAAGAAAATAAAATGATTGGTTTAAGGCAAGTTCTGCCGGGAGAAGCCTGAGGTAGCTTCACCCATGAAACCCCAGACCTGGAGGCAGGTCCACACACCTTCTGTGTGTTCAGGACATGTCATTTAGCCACAAGAGGAGCAGGACCTGGTGCCTGTGGTGACAGACAGCTGGAAATCCAAATGTCAGTGATAGATGCCAAACAGCAGAGCACAGAGTTGGTCTAACCTGCAGCATAAGAAGTCTAACCTGGAGCATCAACAGTCCTCTCTGCATGGCATGATGGAGGGTCCCCGCGTAGGAGGCGGTTTCTTCCAGTGTGACACAAACATCCCTGGCTTGTCAAGATTCATCTGATTATACACCTTGAATGGGCTCGTGACATCATTACATGTAAGCTTCGTCTCAATAGGGTTCGTTTGCATAAAATGGCAGGGATTATGATCTTCCATTGCACAGGACAAACACTGGATTGAGAGGCACTGAGGAAGGGAAGTGTGGCTGACTGTAGCCTCTCAGTGATGGATACACAAAGAAGCAGGTAATACATGAGGGCCATGGCAGCAGCCACTGAGCAGAACCACCTGAAGTCAGGAAACAGCACACACTGACAGCCAACAGCAGTCCCTCTGTGAGCTTGGGCAGGAGTGAAGCAAACTTCAGGGACCCAGGTTTGACCCTGAAGACGGAAAGGACAGTTTTTTTCCTGCAGGGCATGCAGACATGACAGCTAGCCATAAACTGGGTCACAACAAAATTTCACTAAGTAGTTTAATCCAGACTCCCCCACCCATAGTAGAACCATGACACATAATACAAATAAAGGTATCACATATGAGTCACACAAATCTTAAAAGGGAAACCGGGTGAGGAGATGCAGAGGTGGGTGGTAAAGGACCACAGCAGCTCAGGACAAAAACGTCGAAAAACATGGCTGAAATGACAGGGGCACACAGCTTAGAGGAAATGTCAGCAGACTCACCTAGTAGAACCCAAACTTCTCCTCATACCCAAAGCTCCGCATTGTCCACCTTAAGTGGCTTCAAAGTAAGGAGATCTCTTTACCATCCCACACAGAGGATATCCATCTGCAGATAAGTAGCTGAGGCTGGCATCCTGTGAGCACAGTGTGGCATACCCACCAAAGCCAGGTATTAGGCAGGTGCCCACTCAACATCCTTTGAGAGGCATGCTGGAGCAGTTAAGCATATGGGGACCAGAGAGGAAGAATCAGGCTGTCTCCACTGTAAACCATGGTTCCTATAAACACAAGGCAGGGGAGTAAGAAGAATTAGGAGGAGCCAAATCGTGAAACTGATGGGGGTCCATAGTCCTCAGATAACGAACAGCAGTGAAAACTACAGAAGTCTCCAGACATGTTTACCCTAAAACCCATATGAAAAAATAAGCAGGAAGAGTCTGGAGAACTCTGGAAACAATTAGGCAATGGCAGGGGTGTGGGGCTGTCTCCAGCAGATGTGAAAAGTACTCTGAAGTCTCCACAGCTAACAGAGCAGCACTGGTGTGTAAAGAAGCCAGAGGCAGAAGTACAAATCAACCACATACCCACGGAGGGAGAGGGTTTGTGTAGGAGCAGGCAGTGCTTTTAATCAGATCCATATGAGCTTCTCCGTGGTCCTTGAGTCACATGAGACACTGTAGAGCAAGTTCCAAGTGGATCATAGACCAGAAATAAACTATGGGTTGTACGAGTACTAGAATAGCTTGGGAATTGCTTTATAATGTGGGCATGGAAAACGCTTCTCAATGCTGTGTAAGATTCTATATGACTAGAGAAAGTGCCAGAGTGGTGAATTAGGAACCCATGCAAGTTGTCACACAGGCTAATCCATTTTGTATGAAGAGCCTTCAGAAACATGAAGAAAAAGCAAAGACAGAGTAGGGCAAGCCATGAATGGACCTGCCAGAAAATGGCTGTCAGGGCGCTTGATGCACAAGCAAATGCCACTGTCGTTGCTTGAACTTGAATAGATGCAAACTTGTTCTCATGCATTGGGTGATGGAACCCCAACAGTTCATATTGCTGTGAGGATTCAGGGAGCCTGGCTGAATACTTCTGACCAACAAAAAGTGGCAAGGCCTAACAAGGGGTACAGATCACTTGCTCTGACAAACTTAGATTGCTTCCCATGTGGGAAACATAAACATGCTGTCTTTTCTATGAAAAGGGTTAAATAAGACAAAATGCTACCTAAAAAAAATGTCAAGAAGTTGCCTTGCAGAAATTTAAATTCCTCTATGGTTTCCAGAAATCAGGATATAGGCTCAAAATTGCAACTAGTTGTTCAAAGTTGTGTTCTGATTATAAATGTGAGGCTTTAAATTAGCCAGCAGTATAAGAATATCAGGCAGAATTGGGCACAGGACCTTCTGTGGCAGCACCATGGCAGCAGGGCTTGTGATGGCTGTTCTTGCTTACTTGTCTAACGAAGCTACATATCCTTTTGTAGAAGGAAAACTTTTTGCCTTGGTAATTTTCTTATGACCACAGGCCTCTCTTTTTTTTAATTAAAAATATTTTTTCACACAATATATTCTGATATATTGTCTCTTCCCAGATCTTCCCCACCTCCCACCTGTCCAGCTCCATGACTCCTTTCTGTCCTTTTCTAGAAAACAAGGCAGAAGAAAACAGAGAAACAGTAAAACAAACACATATACACATGCAGAAACACACACACAAAACACAAACTTGGAAAACACAATAGTTAAGCAAAAGACAAGTAAGGTTTAAAAAAATACCAAACAATGCATTATAATCCAAAACATCTCCAAAAATACCACTAAGTTCATGTTGTGTAAAAAGTTGTCTGTCTTAGTTAGGGTTTTGATTGCTCGTGACAAAGCACCCTAAGCACAAGCAACTTGGTGAGGAAAGGGTTAATTTTGCTTGCACTTCCACACCACAGTCCATCACTGATAGAACTCAAGTAGGGCAGGAACCTGGATACTGGTGCTGATTCAGAGGCTACAGATGAGTGCTGCTTACTGAATTTCTCCTCATCGCTTGCTTAGCCTGTCTTCATACAGCACCCAGGACCACCACCCCAGGGATGGCCCTGTCCACAGTAAGCTTTACCCTCCTATATCAATAATCAACCAAGAAAATGTGCCACAAGTTTAACCACAGGCAAATCTGGTGAGGACATCTTCTCAACTGAGGTTCCCACTTCTAAAATGACTGTAGTTTGCATTAACATAAAACTAGCCAGCATAATTGACTCTTGTCAACTTTACATACACACACATTATATTCAGCTATTACCTTTCCTTTCTTGTTTATCCCCAAGATCCCATGTTGATATTAACATCACAATATAAAACATTTCAACTTTTAAAAAGTCCCACAGTCCTTACAAATTCAAACTTTAAGTGTTTAATCTCTTTACAATATCCAAATTCTTTAAAATAAATATCTAAAGTCTCTTTAAAACTCCAAAATTTGTCAACTGTGGGCTCCTGTTTTTTTTTAAAAAAAAGTTATATACTTTCTCACTTTAAAAGAAAGAGTCAGGGCGTAGTCACAATCTAAACAAAGTAAAACCAAACTCCAACAGTTGAATAACTCGGTGTCTAATGCCTGGGTTTGTGCACAACCTTCTGGGCTCCAAAGCTTGCACAGTTGCACATTTGTGACTCTACCATTCACAGGACATACAGCTTGTTCCATAGACTCGGGCTGGCCCCATGCCTCACCTGCTGTCGTCCTTGGCATCTCCAAAATGCCAGGTCTCCTGCTGTGGATGGGCTCTGCTCTCAGCTTCTCTCCATGACCTCTTCAAACAGGAGCCCTCTGTTTAAGGCTGCACCTTCAGCAATGGCCTCTGTTCAGAGACTCCAACCCTACCACACAGTGCCAAGACTCAGCTACCATCTATGTATGAGTCTTTTATGCCTTCAAAGCCAGTACCATCTGGGTGACTCTTATCAAGTTCAGTTGGCAGCCTGAGTGATGACCAAGGAAAGAGTCCAAGATTTACAGATCCCAATGATGCTATTCCTTCTCTTCCTTATCATACTGATATTTCAGCTCTAGCTAACTTCCATCAACTGTACTCATAAAGCAAAGGTTTCACTTCCACAAATTTTTAATCTAAATGGCTCTAATATAGTCTTTGTTTTCCTCTGCAAATTCCCAAGCCAGGCCTCCATCATCTTCACGGCTCTCAGCTTTATCCTCTGGGTTCCCACAACAGCTCATCAAGCTTCCAACACTCAGTGGCTTTTCTAGTCCAAAGTTCCAAAGTCCTTCCACAATCCTAAAACAACACAGTCAGGCCTGTCCCAGCAACACCTGACTCCTGGCACCAATATTTATCTTGTTAGTGTTAAAACATTATGATCATATAGCATCATGGGGAGGAAAGAACTGATTTCAGCTTTTATTTCCATATCACAGCCCATCATTGAAGGAAGCCAGAACAGGACCTTAAACAGTGCAGGAACCTAAAGGTAGAAATGGAAGCAGAAGCCATGAAGCAGAGCTACTTACTGGCTTGTTCCTTGTGGCATGCTCAGCTTGCATTTTTATAGCACTCAGGACCACCTCCAACCCAGGGTAGCACAGACCTCAGTGAGCCTGGCCCTCGGACATCAACCCTCCATCAAGAAAATGCACCACAGGCTTGCCCACAGACCAATCTGGTGGGGGACATTGCTTCAGTTGAGGTTTCCTCTTCTAAAAATGACTGTAGCTTGTGTTACATTGACATATCATTAATCATCAACATATCACAAAGAACCTCAAAGGAAGGTCTCATGAGCCCTTACTGCTAGGTAAGGAGCCAATGATAGTTGATGGTCCTTCTGAGGACCAGAGAGTCAGTTTTCTTTAAGAACATGGCCCCAGTAGGCCAACCATGCTCCAATGGATGAGTATGTGAGCCACACAAAGTGGACTTTGTTTTTTAAGAAGGGGCAAATTAGGTCAAGGAGGAGTCAGGGGTGGAGATATCAGGGGTGTATGATCAAAATATATTATATACATGAAGAAATTTTTAAATAATTATTAAATCTATATTTTAAAAAAGAACTTCCCAGAAACCATCAAGTTCCTTCTGAGACAGGAAGCGGGCAGGGAACCCTTTAATCTTGGTCTTTTGGGCCAGGTCAAGTTTTATGTATTTGAATAAAATTTATGAGAAGAAATGTCCTGGTGTAAGAACAAGTTGAAATGCGTAAATCTGTGGTTCCCATAAATCACACAGATCCCACGTCTCTGGATCTTCACCATCTCCCCCGCAGGACAATGGAAACAGAGATGCCTGGAGTAAGCTCAAGGCTTCGTAAAACTTAGAAGAAAAAAATGACTATAAAAAAACAGATGTGCCGAGCAGGGAGATGAGATACGGCCTGGATGCTGGAGAAGATTCTGGAGCTAGTTTAAAGTGAGTTGGGTATTTTGGGTGTGACATTGGTTCACAGAGACCCTGGCTGTTGCGGAGATGAATACCAGGCTGTGACTGTTGGGTGTCTCTGATTCACCTTAATGCCTCAAAAATCACAAAGCTGTGGCAAAACAAACAACAGGTGTCCTGGGAGAGGAATGCCAGTGGCCCAGGACCGGTCTCTCTTCTCTGTAGTCTCAAAGATCCATGAATAAAAATGAAGTTGATAATTATAAGGAGGAGGAAAAGAAAGGAACCTGATTTATTTAAAATGTGGAGTTGGTCCTGGCCTGTGAAGACAAGAAAGTGGTTGACTCTTCTGATCTCAAGTGCAGGAGAATGGACACCAGACCCCAAACTCTATTTATGTATTGTTCCTTTAGCCTGAAAAGGCATACTTTCAGAAAACAAATGATATTCACAAACCATGCTCTGAAGAAACTAGTTCTTTTAGCCAAGTTTGAGTTGTGCATCTTACATAAAGTGGATGTGTTTGTCTGCAGCCAGTGGCTTCTTTGGAAACTGTGATCAGCCCCCAAGACAAACCAGCTGTGAGTCTCTGCCAAAGACAAGGGACTATCTCCTCCTCCCAGACCCAGAGGAATGCTACCTCCTTCCTGTCCTGGGCACCTCTATGAGTTCTATCATGGATGTTCTGTGACATCCCAGGTAGGACTGTAGGGTCACTAGAGGAGACAAGGCAGGACAGCATAGTGGTTTTACCCTATGTTCTTGAGCCTGAGAATAGCAGGGTTGGGCCATCCTAATCAAACTCATGCTTTTCTTCCAGAGAGCCTGAACATGAATTTAAACATCTCTAAAATCAACCAGTCATGTCCACATTTAACTTGTAACTTTTTCTTTTCGTAGAATATAAACTAAAGATACCCCACAGCCAACTCTCTCAGATCCCATGAAAGACATCAATTTCAGTGTTCTTTCCCAAGAAAGGAGCATTATCTCACAGCTGGGGTAGGATATAAAGTCGACTGATCTGTGGGAGCTGGAGCCTGGCTAAGACAGGTCTCTCCAAGTTCCTCTGGCTGAAGATTTGCTGAAGAATCCATATTTAGAAGCCAACATTATCTAATTCATACCCTGGATCTGCAGCACAAAAACAAACTTCATTTTTAAAACATAGATTCATAAATTTATTGATCCCAGCTCCGACTTCAAAATGGTGTGTGTGTGTGTGTGTGTGTGTGTGTGTGTGTGTGTGTGTGTGTGTTAAAGCCTGGAGTGATTTTTTGCAGGCTTTACCAGAAAAGAATGTTCCAAGGGCATCCACATTAACCAATGGTTGTGCGGCTGTGAAGCTCAGTGGAGGTCGTCTGGACTGGGACAATAGGCAGAGGCATGAAGCAGCCACAAAGGTGTCCAGGCTTGTTGAAGAGGTGCCTGAGTCCCTCAGCTCCTCAGGTAGAGTGGTGAGGCGCCCCTCACATACTAGCTAGCCTTGTTATTATACTGTTCCTGTAGAACAAGGACCTACCTAAGACTCAGGGGCTACTTTCCAGCCACAGAATGAAGAGTCTCAGCTGGGGGATAAAACGGATGAACTACTCCTGACAGGCGCTGAGACAGACCACATGGATTCATCTGCTCCCTTCTTCATTACCCATAAGGCCACAGTGCTTCAGGGAAAGGAGGCACAGGAGGTGAGGCAGGAAAATCTGGAGTTTGTGAGTAGGGTGACTCGGGAAAACACCTGATTCTTCCCATTCCCTTCGCTGGGCAGATCCACAGACATGTTTGAGGAGTCCTGTGATGCTCAGATCCCTTCATGGATCCAGGGCAGGGCAGGTCTGAGTCCTGAGAAATAAGAGACAGCCCTCCATGTCTGAATCACTTAAGTTGTCTTCCAGACTCAACCTGGCCACCATGTAAAGCAGCGTGGTGCTGTGGAAGATGACACTTATCTGATCACCTCTTCAGCCCAGGTCTGACATGTGTAGGTTTCTGATGTGGAGCATGTCCACAAAGATGCTGGGCAGGCCTTTGCAAAGCATGAGGACAGCATCCCTCAGGAAACACCACAGGAAGTAAATCAAGCCAGAGCCAGTCTACCTACAACTGTGAGATGAAGTGAATGGAGTGACGCCATGTCTCAAGCTCCTGAAGTGCCCCATCTTGTCTGTCTGCCCACCCTTGGGCAGGTGCCAGCACATTGCCATGGTGGCTCTGGCCTTTGCCTCCTCCTCCACAGAGCTTCTCTGCCAGATGTTGACAATGAGGTCTGCCCACAGGCTTGTCATTGATCTCTTTTCCAAGATGGCCCCTCAAATGTGACAGAGACCACCATAGCACTGCAAATGGTCCTTTGTGGTGAGAATGGCCAGGATAAGGCACAGCTGAGGTAAGACATGTCAGGGGACAATTCAACTGGAAGCACCAGTCACATGAGCTAACCCTCTTCCAGCCATGTTGCCCAAAGTCCTGATGACATTATCGATTAGAGACACCGCACATGGACACTGTTCTCACCACTGATATCACATGGAGGACAAGACTCATACCTCACAGGAGAGACTCACATTAGAAGGGCCACAGCTCATACCTCATGAAGACATGGCTCATGCTCTGCAGGCCTCAGGCTGAGGGTTCTGAAATACAATAGCCTGTTTCTTTTGTCTGGAAAGATCCCCCTTCCCATACTGAGGGACAAGGTCTCACACCCTTTGTACCATCCCCGTGATTGGGGAGGAGTTTCGGGGTGGCTCTTAGCTCTCTTCCCATCTTCTTCCTTTCAAGTCCTGGGTTTGGATGGAGGCATTCAGCTTTTCAGCATCCGAGTCTAAAAGAGAATTTTCCACAGGGTCTAGATGAAGAACAATTTCCTGATGAGACTAGAGAAAAGGAAAGTTAAGTGGGAGATGCTCCCAACTCCTGTCTCAATAGCAGAGACCTGAGGACATCTCAGAGCAAGACCCAAAGGTCCCGGGAGCACCTCAGAGGTGAACAGCCTCCTCGCCTGGTTTCTAGTGTTGCTCTGTTGTTGAGGTGACAGAAAGGAAAAGGTTTCTTTAGAGCAGTGCTTCTCAACCTTCCTAATGCTGTGGGGATTACAGTCCTTCATGTTGTGATGACCCCCAACCATAAAGTGATTTTGTTGCTACTTCAGAACTGTAATTTTGCCACTGTTATGAATCATAATGGAAATATCAGTGTTTTCTGATGGCCTTAGACAACCCTTGTAAAAGTGCTGTTCAATCCCCAAAGGGGTCAAGACTTACTGGTGGAGAACTGCTCTAGAATGCCCTGTCTAAACAGCAGCTAAGGAGGAACACTGAGGAATACATCCTATCTATGTTGACAACAAAGGAACAATGGCCCAAAGCAGAATTTCCAGAGCCAGGAGCGTGAACAGGCCGTGTGAGGTAAGGCCCTGATCTCCACAGGGAAGAGGAATGAAGGTGAACAGGCATCATGGGACAGGGCCCTGAGCTCTGCATCTCAGTGGCAGCTCAAAGTGGCTGTCACGGGAAAGCAGAACATGCCATGCCAGCTCTCAGGCCTGTCTCTTTGCTCTCCCGAACACTGGTCCCAGTTGCCCCTAGAAATCCCTGCATGTGGGCTCTCAGGAGGGGTCAGGGCTCTAAGATAGGACAATATTTTTAAAACTGATGCTGTCCATCAAGCTGGAAATGGCTAGGTGAGTTCTAGTGCACACGTGCTGGGAGCACAAGACAAATACGCTGAAACCCGCACACCAACAGAAGGGCAGAAGTCTACACAGATCCACAACAGGCACCAGGAGGGATGTTAAATAGCTGGAATCTCAGACATTCTCAGAAGGCAGAAAAGTGGGGACATCTGTTCTGACTATAGATGCAAAGCTCTACCCCGTCTACTGTGTGTTCCTGAAATTCCTTCTCAGGAGATGGTTCCTCCACCCATCTCAAACCAAGGTCTGATTCCACCAGTGTTCACTCTGGGAAACCAATGACTTCATTAGGCTTACTAACACAGTAATGAATGAGGAGTTATGGGAAGGGGTATGATGACCCTAAAACAGCCACACTGGAAGGTCGGGCTGGATGCTGACTCCTCCATGGCTGGACAGAGGCCCCTCCTTCTACTAGTACTTCCCACTTACGTACCTGCAGCCACATACAACCAGAATTTTACATCACTAGCTGGGAAAGATGGCTGGATCCTCAGGTGAGGGTATCACAACTTTCCTGAACATGCCCATGAGAGGATGTCAACAGTCAACCAGGCCAGCTATGATTTAAACTCCTGAAAATGATATCGCTGAAGCTCAGAGGATAATCTTGAACAGCGCCATGGTGCAACTCTTTAATCCTATGTGAAACAATGAAATGACCACCACCACCAAAACACTATACACTGTAGCTGATGCTTCTCTCCCTCCCTTCCTTCCTGTCTTTCTTTTCTTTTTTTCTTCCTTTTCTCTTCCTCTGTTTTTTTTTTCCTTCCTTCCCTTCTTAATTTTTTTTTCCTCTTCCTTCTAGACAGGGTCTCACTGTGTGTCACTGCTGGCCTAGGCTGGCCTTGAACTTACAAAGGTCCACCTGCTTCTGCCTCCCAAGTGCAGGGATAAAGGGTGTGCACCAACACTTCCTGCTAGTAGCTTCATTTTAAAAAGCCAAAGACAGGAAGTAACTTAATTGTCCAATAACTAGAGAATGAATAAATAAACCGTAATATAATGCACATGTTGAATATTATGCAACAATTAAAAATAAGCAATAGAGATACATGACAATGTGAATGATTTAGAAAGGCTGTCTTTGAACAAAAGAAGCCTGTCACGATAGTATATGTACTCATTCCTTGTTAATATTAAGTCTAAGAACAGGAAAACCAAATCTATGGTACTAAAAATCAGAATAAGGGCTCTTAACAGGGGCGACATTTGTTTTTACATTTGTTTATTTGTTTATATGTGTGTACACACATGTGTGGTAGTCAGATAACAATTTTTAGGAATCAACTATTTTCTCCTATCATGTGGGGTCCTGGAGTAAATACTTATTACATATACATATTCTCAATTCATAAGAAGCCCCACAACTCAATAGTGACTGAAAGGGAATCTGATACAATGAAGAATCCTTTTTCAGAAGATCCACAAATTCTGGTGGTCAGCCACAGTGGCCAGCATGGCCACATCAGGGGCAGGGCAACTCAAAAACAAGGCTTAAAGAGCTGGTACAACTCGTGTCAGCGAGGACGAGACGGGCTATGCGCAAGCCACTCACATTCTATAACACCGTGCAGCGCCCATGTCCTGGCTTGCATGCTCTGTGGTCCTCCACTGGAAAAACGCCATTGTGTTTTCTTTCTTGGGTGACCCTGTGAGTCCATCCCTGAAAGTACAGGGTTTGCAATGGCCTCCAGGTCAAATGTGGCCAGTTCTGAGAGGTTATCTTACAGAGAATTTTCAAAATGCAACCCAGCATCTGACATTGCTTACAAATGGCTTTCATTTCTGGGGAATCTGCTGGAGGATGAGTGGTTGGATGGGTTCCGGGCTCTAAGGAGAGATGTGGTCCCTTCCTTTGCTCCGAGCCATATGCTTTCTCATTTCTGTTGGCCTCAATTCAGCCGGTCACCAACGCCACACAACTACAACCCAACATGAGCAGCTCGTACCTAAGCAGAGCTGAGTCACTGATGTTGAAGTGAATCAACCATCTTCTCAAGCCTGCATTGTGCATATTTTATCATGAAGGGGTTGAATTTGGAATGCCTTTCCAATGCATGCATGCATGCATTGCTGCTTCTAGCAACAGTGAGGCAGAAAGGCCTTTGTCTCAACTGTAGTCTGCTATTCAGTCTGTTTGCCCCGGTACTAAAGGCAGCTAGCTCCCTGGCCTCCTCAACAGCCAATTTCCCCATAGTGGTGCCCGCCAGACATTTCTGGAGAACACTGACTATGACTCTGGGATAAAATCCCAAAGCAAGGCGGGGGCTGCAATCTGGCTTTCTTCCTCCTGTAAATCTCCTCCATTACTGGAAAATGACAGGAGGCAGCCAGGAACAGCGACACAGTCCATTCAAGAGTCAGCAGACCTCAAGTCAGCAGACCTAGGCGGTGTGCCAGCCTAGGGATATGCTGTGGGGCAGAGGCTGCTGGCAAAGAGAGGGGCCAGTCCCTCTCCTGGCTTGGTATCTGCTCTCACCTCAGTGTGGAGTGTGATAAAGATCCCAGCCACTGAATGGATGGCATGGACTCAGAACAAAGATGGAGCCAAGGAAGAGGGTGCAGAGCCCTTAGATATGGTTTCTTTAACGGTCCTGACCCCACAGTGTCCCCATCAGCAGGGTGGAGAGCAACAGTCCTGGCAGTGGTTTTGCTGGGAGGCTCTTCAGAATTGGTCCAGCAGAGGAGTTGGCACCATTGTCAAGGCAGCAGAAGGGGCTTGCTCTCTGCTCCTCACAGACAAAATGTCTGCCCCTCCCCACTCCTACTTTCCACCATGTGAGGATGCTGCATTTGCCCCTCCCCCCTCCATCCATCTCCACCATGTGAGGATGCTGCATTTGCTCCTCCCCTCTCCATCCTCCACCATTCAAAGATACAACAAGTTGACCCTCACCAGATGCCATGCATACCTTGGTCTTACGGCTTGCAGCCTCCAAAACTTAGAGGTGTAGATGTGCTTTGTAAATTATTCACTTTGTGGTATTTTTGTTATAGCAGCAAGAATAAACTAAGACTGTCCCAGAAATCTCCAAAGCAGTGCCTCAAGGCCACACAACTCACAGTTCTCTAATGATATCAGGTCTGCCTCTGAGAAGTATCATAAAAATAGCATCCCAAAGTCCAACCTCACAGCAGGTCATAGGGGAGCTACAGAAGGGCAGAGCTGTTGGGTATGGCTTTCCTCAGATGTGCATATAAAAACTGAAAGAACAAATGTACCAAGTCATAGATCTTGGGCCCCTCAACCTCTGCAGAAGGGGAGCCCTAAACTTGACTCTGAATCTTGGCTCCATTTCCTATGAAAGAAGTAAGGCCCAGCAAGTCTAGTGAGCTCAGGAACAGAACACAGAGGCCAAGAAAAGCACCACATGGGATGGGAAGGCGAACCAAGGCTCTGGGGTACCAGTGTTCCCTAAGGGTGACAGCTGAGAGTTTTCTATTCCTGTCCATCACTGTGTTTGGGAGTGGGTGGAAAATGACCCTTTTCTTACAAGTCTAGGAATAAGGAGAGCTGTGTCCAGAACCAGATATTTAACCGGGGACTGTTCACACATGGACTTGATTAAGGACCAGTGTCTGCCTTGAGCAGGAGACTGAAACTGTAATGGGAGGTCTAGGGAGGTCTTCGGAGAGAAATGTGAGTCGATTTTGTCTAGAGAGCTGGCCTAGACTCCAAACCTCCTGAGAGATGCCATTCCTGTGATCTACAAGGGTAGTACCAGGTGAAGCTTGGAACCAGCAGGTATGACTTGTGAACCAGAGCAGAGGCCAAGCCCCAAAGGCCTTGCAGACTAATAACAAGGGGCAGGGCACACAATTAGGAGGAAAAGCCTCAAGAGATGAGTTCTAAGCAAAGTGGTCAGACTATAGGGACTGTTACACAGATGTGTGGGAGGTTTCGGCCTGTAATACAGATGTGTGGGAAGTTTTGTCTCTTGGAAAGGCAAGCTGAAATTAATGGTGACGAGAAGTTGATGGTCTCTATTCTGGAGAATCCAAATGCTGAGTAAGTTTTCCCCAGAAAACCGCCTGGAGACAATGGAGGTCAGTGGGAAGGGACAGAGATTTGGGTCTCAGTTTTCAAAACAGGGACAAAACACATCCATGAGCAGTTGAGAACAAAAGAGAAAAAAAAAAAAAAAAAAAAAAAGGGGGGCTGGATAAACCTCAGTAAACAAAGACCCAAAGCCAAAAGTAGCTTACAAACAAAGTTTAAAATACACAAGAAATTACTGTAAGGAGATGAAACTCACACTTTGAATATTAAAAATAGGTCAGTTCATACTCCAGCCATATTGATGGGTCAGAAGAGAACCACAGGCCAGGTAAATGCTAACAGGACAGAAAGTTTGCTTGACAACAGGACACTCAGATTTTTTTTTTTTTAATTTTTTTTTAACTTCATTAATTTATTTATTTGCCTTGGTGTCTTTTGCCTGGAACTGGAACTATAGACAGTTGTTAGCTGCTATGTGGGTGCTGGGAATCGAACCCGGGTCCTCTGGAAGAGCAGATGGTGCTCTTAACTGCTGAGCCATCTCTCCAGCCCCGACACTCAGATTTAAGACAAACCCCTGGAAGCCACCGAGAGGGAAGCAGAGCCCGCCCACTCTGCGGTCTCTACTCCATCCTTCTCCTAGGGACCGAGTGACCAGAGCCCTGAGCTTGGGTTTGCCTTCCCCAGGGGATGTGGGCAGCACTTTTGTCCAGTTTCCAGTTATCTGGGATGCTTCTAACCCTACCACCTGCAACAGGTTTCTGTCAGCAATGGACTTCTGATAAATGTCCTTCATAGGACATGTTCTTCTATTTCTAATTGCAATATTTCATGTTCTGAGAATATTTTTAATTTTACTCAATGCTATTTTTTTTGGTTCTATTAAAACTTTTGTGAATATTTTCTTTCAGTTGGTCTCTGGGGTCCAGCAACTTGGTATATTTTTTTTAGTGTTAACATAATCTTTATTTCATTGAGGGGCCTGCACTTTTGGGCTAAGGGAGCATGAGAACTACATTATATTAGTAATATTCTATTTCTCAAAGAAAATGCTTGAACACACAACCAAACTCCACTACCTGCCAATAGGAAGAGGCAGGTCCAGATCTTAGATGGTTCTCCAGATTCTGTGTACATGTTTCTTCGTGTTTAAATGTGAATTTTGATTTTTATAGAAAGCTACACTGTCTAAAATCACTCAGGAAAATTTCCCAGGACGTGGTATAGAATATGAAACAAAAGATAACTATGAGAAAAAAATCAAAACAGATGAAGGCCACACCCCAATCATCTTACCTAAATCTTTCCCTTTCCAGCAGATGTAACCACAGGAAGCCCAGCCCCAGCCGATGATGCCTCAAGGGCAGAAAGATGAGACAGAGGCCATGACTGTGTGGCCACAGCCGAAGATCCAGCTTCACCTAACTGCTGGTTACCTAGTTACAAAATTCATTCAAGTAATTTTTAAGAAGAGCTTAAGTATTTAATCTTTAAATGTATCGTGACAACCAGTGAGAATAGCTTTCATATCCCTTGTGATTTTAATGAAAGCCAGACAATGTGAACAGGGGATGCTGGGCCTGCTTCATATCCAAGCACAAGTCTGGGTCCTGCAGATCATGAAGGCAGCCCTGTGAGGAAGGTTGATTTGCTGCACCCACAGCTAAGAACAGAGGAGACCCTCCTCCCAGTCCAGAGTTCCCACATCAGGCTCTAAGTCCCTGAGGAGGTGGTTGAAGATTGATTTTGTCCCTAGGCAGCTCCAGCTAGAGGGAATATGTGGCCCAGATCCTCTCCACAGCTGTTGCACTATGCCCTTAGCAGCCTTGCCTAAACTGTTCCCACATCTGTGACCCAGGGCAGGGTGGCCTGGGCCTCGGTGGGCTGTTCCAGAGTATGCTTATCACTCTTCAGGGTGAGGGGAACCCTCAGGGAGCCATCAGGAAGTCATCATGCATTTGCCTGGACAACATCCCAGACACATGGGGGAATGTTCAGCATAGGGATTCCAGGTCGTCCTGTGGTCAGGCCTGGGGGTAGCTGAGGAAGGCTACATTTCATGAAGACAAAGGGCCCTCAAAGGGACACCACATTCTCTGGCTCTGGCTTTAGTACTCAGAGCAGTTCCACCATCAGTCCTGGCAAACCTTGAGCCCTCAGAGAGGAAACACTGGGAGCTATAGGCAAAAGTGGATCACTCCACAGGAGCAAGAACCATCTTCCCACCCCACCCACCCACCCCCGCTCACCCCCGCAGGGGGTCCTTACTCTGAGTCAGTTTGTCTGAGCCTCCTTAGTGCCCAGACCTGGGAAAGGGTTCAGCGCTGGGTGTAGGGCCTGGGAAACCTACTCATACAGCTGCATCATCTAAGCAGGTAGAAGGTAGGGGTGCCTGTCTCCCAGCCCACCTCAAGCCTCGGCCTCATCTACTGACCTCACCTACTCACACCTAGGGAGACCTAGAGGTGGAGCCTTGTGGAGGTCCCAGGACTCTGGATGGGGCATGGCCAGCCCCCATTGAGGACCTGCGCATGCTCCACCACAGCGGCTGCTCTTTCTTCCTGCTTGTTCTTCAGTTCTGGAGGGGAGGATTGTCACCTCATTGGGTGGGGCGGTTCCACTCTCCAAGATTTGCCTTAAGGTTTAATTTTGTATCAGTGAGTGTTCATATAACCCCTTAATAAATATTAATCCTTTATATAATCAATAGCTAGTGAATAATTCTTACACTTCCCTACTCTACTCCTTTCAGAGAAAACTTGTTGGCTGTGTGGTTGACGTAAACACCACACTCATGAGATACCTCTGCTTTCACATGACCTCCCTAGGACTTCTTGGTAGCTGCTGCCTGGCCAGGAGCTGTCTGTGTAGAGGAAAGTCTGAGGCGAGGCCATTGGCTTACCTACTGTAGGAAAAGCTGCTTTTTTTGCTATAAAGTACTTGGTACTTGAGACCATCAGCTGGAGGCCATGGTGCTAGTCTGCAGAGATGGACGCTGCCTGGGTATCTGGGCAAAAGATAACTCATACCATGCATGGCTGCTCCAACCTGGGTCTCAGAGAACATTCACAGGAGCCCAGAAAAGTCTAAGAGCTACCCTTGTTTGAACATCCCTGGAGTCACTCACAGGTCAGGTTCAAGTTGAAGTCCTCATTCTCTGGAAGCAAGAGGAATAATTGCCAAGATACTTTGGATATCTCCTGGCTAGCCCAAAGTCACAGGGTGATCCCCTACACTGAGGCTCCTGCCTTCCCTTGCTTAGGATGAGGCTGATCTCTCCCCCACAGGAAGCTGGCCTTTCTCCTGCACGCTGGGAGTAATCCTTCTCTGGAACACATCAGTCAGCTCCAGACAAACCCGATAAGGAAGACACATCTGCAGGGGACTTCCTCAGAACTAGAGAGAAAGACAGGGAAGCAGGTGGTCCAGGGTGGGCAGCCAAGGCTGAGTGGGGGCTGCTGCAGGGGCTTCTGGGAAGACAACTGAATCATCTCCCCTCCCTCTCTTCCCTCTCCTCCTCCTTCTCCTCCTTCTCCCTCCCCCGGCCCCTTGTCTTTCTCTCACAGCTTGGCCACCATCTAGGGCCCAGGGTAACCCAGGGTGATGGCTCTTCCACAGGGCAAGGCTGGGATTTGATACCTCCCACCCTGGAGATGGGGGATGGGGGTAGTATGTTTACTGATGAAGTCTCCCTCCACTCTCCCTTTGAGGAGAGCAAGCTTTGCCTCTTTAACCCCTGTAGACCCAGGTTTGCTGAAATGCACCTCCGCACACAGGGAGGTTTCTTTCTGAGATAGCCAGCATCCTGCCCCTGGTCCCCAAGGTACTTGCTGCAAGGAGCGAAGGGAACTGCCACCTATTGTACTGTCTCCTTAGCTCGTCCCCCTCAAAAGTCATGTGACTATTGGGTTTTGTGGGCCAGAACCAAGTCAGGAACCCTGGTCTGAGCCAAGGACAATGCAAGCTGTCAGTGAGATTGGGTGTGCCCAGCCTACAGGAGGAGAACAGACCTCAACCCTTGACCTTGGCTCTAGATCCTCTGTCATTTGTCTTAGTCAGACTTACTATTGCTGTGATGAAACACCTTAAACAAAGCAACTTGAAAATAAATGGGTTTATTTGGCCTTCGATTCCATATCACTTCTCTTGGGGGTAGGAGCTGGTGTAGAGGCCATGAGGAGGTGCTGTTTACTGGCTTGCTTAGCCTGCTTTGTTTTGTTTTTATAGAACCGAGGACCAGAAGCCCAGGGATGGCCCTCCCCATCAGTCACTAATTAAGAAATGCCCTACGCCCAGATCTCACGGAGGCATTTTCTCAGTTGAGGTCCCTCCTTTCAGATGGCTCCAGCCTGTGTCAAGCTGACATGAAACCAAGCAGCACAGTTGACCCCTTGTCATCTGACAACACAAACACACCACTGTTCAGCCATGCCCTTTCCTGGTTTTTCCTCTTCCCCAAGATCACACATTAATGTAAACATTCCAAATTTTAAAAATCTCAGTCTTTAAAAATTACAAAACTTGAAAATTCAGTCTTTTAAAAAATCTAAAACCTTCCGTTACTGCCCCAATACCAAGCAGGCAGGAAAGACTCCTATGGGCTGGTAGCCCCAATTAGCACCCCAGTTTGTAGGACCCTGCAACCTATAAGACCCACTCCATTCTCGCAACCCAGATACCACACTTTAACCTCAGCTGCTCCCTGAGACACAGACTTCGCCAGCCTCTATTGGATCTAAAGGTTGCAGGGCACAGTATGTGGACTCCCACTCCTACCCATTGCTGCCCCAAACTCAGGCCAGCAGGGAAGACTCCTGCAGGCAGGTAGCCCCCATTAACACCCCAATTTGTTAGATTCTGTAATCTACAAGACCCACCCCATCCCCCAAACCCACCCATCACCCGGCAACCTCTGTGACTCCCTGAGATACAGACTTCACCAGCCCCTATTGGATCAAGAATCCAATAGAAATCCTGAGACACAGAAACATCCAGATCCTATTGGACCAAGAACAGCTCTCTGTAACACAGAATAAGCCAACTTCAAGTGGACTGAGAGCTCAGACTGGACCAAGAGAGGCTCCCTGAGACACAGACAAACCCTGAACTACTCTTAGGAAGTAATGGGCAGATGCCATTGCAAGAATACATATAACAACATAAAAGACAATATGGCACCACCAGAATCTAGTGGTTCTACAACAGAGACCTGACTATTCCAATGCAGAAGAAGCAGAAGGAAACAACCTTAAAAATAACTTTATGAAGATGATAAAAGCCTTTAAAGAGAAAATTTAAAAAAAAAAAACCTCCCTTAAAAATAGAGAAAAAGTCAAACAAAAAAATGGAATAAATCAATAAATTCCTTAAAGAAAACCAAGAAAAAGTTATTAAATAGGTAATAAAAAAAACTGTTCAAGACTTAAAAATTAAAATAAAGCAAATAAAGAAGACACAAACCGAGGGAACACTGGAAAGAGAAAATCTGAGGAAATGAACAGGAACTACAGATGCAAGCATAACCAACAGAATG
Organism: Sigmodon hispidus; assembly: GCA_004025045.1. Classification (NCBI taxonomy): domain Eukaryota; kingdom Metazoa; phylum Chordata; class Mammalia; order Rodentia; family Cricetidae; genus Sigmodon; species Sigmodon hispidus. The sequence goes on along the minus strand of PVIH01000809.1, from coordinate 16,938 downwards.
CAAAAGATGGAAGAGAGGATCTCTGGTGTGGAAGATCTGATAGTGGAAACAGATACATCAGTCAAAGAAAACACTAAAGCCAAAAACATCATGACACAAAATGTTCAGAAAATCTTGGACACCATGAAAAAAAATAATAGGAATAGAAAAGGGAGAAGAATACTAGCTCAAAGTCACAGAAAATATATTTAACAAAATCATAGAAGAGAACTTTCCCTATAGGAAATGCCTATAAAGATACAAAAAGCTTATAGAACAGCAGATAGCCTAATCCCCGAAAAAAGTCCACCCACCACATAATAACTAATTCACTAAAGCCTACAGAATAAAGAAAGAACATTAAGAGCTGCAAAGGAAGAAATGCCAAGTAACTTATAAAGGCAGACTCATCAGAATGACACCCAAATTTTTCAGTGGAAACAATGAGATTCAGAAAGTTCTAGTCAGATGTTATACAGACATTAAGAGACCAGGGATGCCAGCCCAGACTATGAAGCCCAGCAAAACTATCAGTCACCATAGATGGAATAAAAAGATATTCCATGACAAAACAGACTTAAACAATACTCTATCCACAAATTCAGCCCTACAGAGAGCACTAAAAGGAAAATTCCAATGTAAGGAAGCTAGATACACTCACGAAACCACAAACAATAGACAATACCACAGAGGAAAACCTCAATGAAGGGAAATACACATACACTACCACCAAAAATAACAGGAATTAACAATCACTAGTCATTAATATCCCTTAATATCAATGGACTTAATTCACCTATAAAATGACACAGACTAACCAAAGGGATACAAAACCAAGATCCATCCTTCTGCTGCATACAAAAGACACACCTCAACTTCAAAGACACACACTATCTCAGAGTATAGGATTGGGAAAATACTTTCCATTCAAATGAACTTAAGAAACAAGTTGATGTAGCCATTCTAATATCTAACAAAGTAGACTTCAAACTAAAATCTGTCAAAAGAGATCAGGATGGACATTACATATTCATGTCAGTAAGAATCCATCAAGATGAAGTCTCAATCCTGAACATTTATGCTCCCAACATAAGGGCACCTGTATATGTAAAACAAGCATTAATAAAGCCTAAATCGCACATCAAACCCCTACACACTAATAGTGGGAGACTTCAACACCCCATTCTCACCAATAAATAAGTCTGAAAGAGAGAAAATTAACAAGAAATAAGGGATCTAATAGATAATATGACTCAAATGAACTTAACAGATATATACAGAACATTTTACTCAAACACCAAAGAATATAACTTCTTCTCAGCATCCCTTGGAACTGTCTCTAAAATTGACCACATACTCATTCATAAAGTGAATAGGAATATATACAAAATAATGGAATAACCTTTTGTATCCTATCAGACCACCATGAACTAAAATTAGAGTTCAACAACAACACAAACCACAGAAAGCCTACAACCTCATGGAAACTAAACATTTCTCAATTGATCCACCTCTGGATCAAGGAATAAGAGAGAAATTAAAGACTTCCTGGAGTTCAATAAAAATAATTCCACAACATACCCAAACTTAGGAAACACAATAAAAGCAGTGCTAAGAGGTAAGTACCCACATAAAAAATTTGGAGAAATCTCACAAAAGAGACTTAACAGCACAGCTGAAAGCTCTAGAACAAATAGAAGCAAATAATTCACCCAAATTCCTGAAAAGGGCTTCCTGAGACAGACTCCAGAGAGCTCCATTACAAGAGGTGAGTTACCCTTCTACCAGCCAGCACTCAGGTCAGGCTCCAGGTCTGGGCAAAGAGAAACAGTCCATGCTCTCAAATCCATAGCAGCTCCAGCAGCAGGCAAGCAAGGAGGATCCTTGCAGACAAGCCTGCCTGCCACCACCTACCATTTCACCCTGTAGCCTATAAACCCCACTCCATTCCCCAAACACACCCATCCCTCCAACCTCAGAGGATTCCTGAGACACAGATTCTGGTGAACTTCATTACAAGTGGTGAGGTGGTGAGTACCTTTTCCCCAACCTCCTCCTGCATGAACAATAGGGCAGGACTCATACTCCCAAACCCCATGACAACCCCAGCTGCAGATAAGCAAGCAGGACTCCTGCTGATAATCATGCCCACCATCACTACTCATCTGACTCTGTAGCCTATAAGAATCACTCCATCCTTCAAACCCATCTATCCCTTGGAGACCTCAACTGCTTCCTGGAACACCGACTCCCCTGGCTCTGATTTCACCAAGAGCTTCCATTGCACCAGGAGCACCTACTAGACCAAGAACAACTCCCTGAGACACAGACAGAACACTTGCATTGATTGGAAGAAGAGATGAGTAGACTTCAGTGCAACAATGCATTCAATAACATAAAGAACAATATGGCACCACCAGAATCTAGCAATTCTACAACAGCAAGACCTAAACATCCCAATAGAGAAGAAGCAGAAGAAAATGACCTAAAATAACTTTATAAAGCCTCTATAAAGGAAATTAAACAGGAAATGAAAAACTCCCTTAAAGAAATTAAGGAAAAGACAAATGAAAAATTGGAAAAAATCCTCTTCCGGGGACGGTGCTAAGAGGCACTCAAAATGGTCCAGCGCTTGACATACTGTCGTAGGCTTTCCTACAATACAGCTTCTAACAAAACTAGGCTGTCTTGAACCCCTGGCAACAGGATTGTTTACCTCTATACCAAGAAAGTTGGGAAAGCACCTAAGTCCGCATGTGGAGTGTGCCCAGGCAGACTTCGAGGGGTTCGTGCTGTGAGACGGAAAGTCCTTATGAGATTGTCTAAGACAAAGAAGCATGTAAGCAGGGCCTATGGTGGTTCCATGTGTGCCAAGTGTGTCTGTGACAGGGTCAAGCGGGCTTTCCTTATTGAGTAGAAGAAAATTGTTGTAAAAGTGTTGAAGGCACAAGCAGAGAGTCAGAAAGCGAAATAAATATGCAGCTTTTTTAAATAATAAAGCTCAAGGCTTGGTCTGTGGAAAAAAAAAAAACAAAAAGCAAACAAACAAAAACAAAAAAAAATGGAAGAAATCAATAAACCCCTTAAAGAAAATTTTAAAAAAAAAGCATCAAACAAATGAATAAAACAGTACAAGACTTTAAAATTGAAGTAGAAACTGTAAAAAAGACATAAACCAAAGTAATGCTGGAAATACCAAATTTGAATAAGCAATTAGAAACTATAGATGCAAACATAACTAAGAGAGCACAAAAGATGAAAGAGAGAATCCCTGGTGTGAAAGATACAATAGAGAAAATAAATTTGTCAGTCAAAAAAAAAAAAACCCACTAAAAATCATAACACAAAATGTCAGAAAATCTGGCACACCATGAAAAGGCCAAACCTAAGAATAAAATGAATAAAAGAAAGAGAATATCAGCTCAAAGGCACAGAAAATATATTCAACAAAATCTCAGGAAAAAAATTTCCCAATATCAAGAAAGAAATGCCTATGAAGATACAAGAAACTTACAGAACACCAAATAGATGAGAACCCCCTCCCCCGCCAAGTCCACTTGCCACATAACAATCCAAACACAAAACATAAAAATAAAGAATATTAAGAGGTGCAAAAAAAAAGCCAAGCAACCTATAAAGGTAGACCCATCAGATTAACACCCAACTTTTCAATGAAGAATATGAAGGCCAGAAGTATCTAGACAGAAGTTATGCAGACACTAAGAGACCACAGATGCCAGTCCACACTACTATATACAGCAAAATTCTAAATCACCATAGAGGGACTAAACAAGATATTTCATGACAAACCAGATATAAACAATCCTCAAATCTAGCCCTAGAGAAAGCATTACAACAAAAACTCAGATCCCAAAAATGCAAGCAACATATCTTAACTTCAAAGACAGACAATACCTCAGAGTAAAGGCTTGGGGAGAAAGCTTTTCAATAAAATGGCCTTAATAAGTAAGCTGGTATAGCTATTCTAATATCTAATAAAACTTACTTCAAACTAAAATCAGTCAAAAGAAACCAAGAAGGACATTACTTATTCTTCTTAGGAAAAATCCATCAAGATGAAGTCTCAATTCTGAACATTCATGCCCCGAATACAAGGGCACCCATACATGTAAAATAACCACTAAACCTTAAATTACATATCAAACCCCACACACTAATAGTGGGAGACTTCAACACTCCATTCTGACCAATGAACAGATCTACCAGACAGAAACTTAACAGAGAATCTAACAGATGTTATGACTTAAATGAAATATATGTATATATATATATGTATATATATATATAACTTTCCATATAAACAGAAAGAAATATGCCTTCTTCTCAGCAACCCTATGGAGCCTTCTTTAAAACTGACCATATACTTGGTCATAAAGCAAACATTAATAGACACAAAAATGGGAATAACCCCTTGTATTCTCTCAGACCACCATGGACTGAGGTTAGAGTTCAACAACACAAACCTTAGCCTACAAACTCATGGAAACAACTCTCAACTGAACCACCTCTGCATCAAGGAAGAAATAAAGAAATTGAAGACTTTCTTAAATTCAGTGAAAATCTACAACATAGCTAAACTTATGAAACACAATGAAAGCAGTACAGTACTAATAGGAAAGTTCATAGCATTAAGTGCTTACATAAAGAATTTGGAAAAAAATCTCATGGAAGCAATTTAACAGCACACCTGAAAACTTTGTAACAAAAAGGAGTAAACTCACCCAGAAGGAATAAAAGGTAGGAAATTTTCAACTCAGGTCTGAAATCAATAAAATTAAGAGAGAATAATATAAATAATCAATGAAACAAAGATTTAGTTCTTGAAGAAAATAAACAAAATAAAGAAACTCTTATCCAAAATATCCAAATTAACAAAATCAATTAATATAAAGGGAAACAAGAGAACAGATACAGAGGAAATCCAGATGATCATTAGGTCATACTTCAAAATCATGTACTTCACAAAATTGGAAAACCTAAAAGAAATGAACAGCTTTCTGGATAGGTACCATTTGTCAAACTTAAATCAATGACCTAAATAGACTTATAATAATAAATGAATTAAATAGTTCTATAACCCCTAAGAAAATAGAAGCAGTTATTAAAAGTCTTTCAGGAAAAAAAAAAAAAGCTCAGGGGTCAAATGGTTTCAGCAAAGAATTCTATCAGAATTTCAAAGAGCTAATACCAATAATTCTCAAATTGTTCCACACAATTTGCAAATTGGGGCCATTGGGAGTGGGGCCATGGGGAGGTGGGAAAAGAACGTGAGAGAATGGGGTGGTTGAGTTGGAGGAGGGACAGAGAGGGAGAGCAATGAAATAGATATTTTGATAGAGGGAGCCGTTGTAGAATTAGAGAGAAACCTGGTGCTAGGGAAATAGCCATGAACTCACAAGGATGACCCCAGCCAAGACTCCACACAATAGTGGAAAGGGTGCCTAACCTGGCCTTCCTCAATAATCAAACTGATGATCACTCTAATTGTCATTATAGAATCTTCATCCCATAACTGTTGGAAGCAGATGCAGAGATCCATAGCTAAGCACTGGAGCAAGCTTCCATGTTATCTGAAGAGAGGGAGGAGAGTATATGAGCAAAGGGGTCAAGATCATGATGGGGAAACTCACAGAGATGACTGACCTGAGTTATTGGAAACTCACTAAATCTGAAATGACAGCTGGGGAACCTACTTGGGACTGAACTAAGCCCTCTGAATGTGTGTGACAGTTGAAAGTCGTGGGCAGTTTGTGGGGCCTCTGGCAGTGGGACTAGAATTTATTCCTGGTGCATGAACTGGCTTCTCAGAGCCCATTCCCTACAGAGGACCAGCTTGCTCAGCCTTGATACAGGGGGGAGGGACTTGGTTCTACCATAACTAGATATGCCTGACTGCATTGACTCACCCCTCACCCTGGGAAGTCTTACTTTCTCTGAGGAATGGATAGGGGATGGATGGGGTGGGAAAATCTGGAGGAGGACAGAAAAGAGGGGAGAGAAGAGCAACAGTGTGGGTATGTTTAAAACTTTTAAATGAAAACATTTTAAAATGCAAAGCTTTAAAATTCAAAGTCCCTCAACTGTGTAGGCTCCTATAAAATCAAAAATACTTTCTAGAGGGAAGAACCAGGATATAGACACAATCTTAACAAAGCAAAACTAAACTTCAAATGTGAAACTAACTCAATATTTAATTATCTGGGATCCACTCACCATCCTTTGGGCTCCTCCAAGGAGGTTGGGTCACTTCTCCAGCTCCGCCCACTGCAGCACACACAGCTGTCTTCTGGGCTCCGGCCGGCTCCACAGCCGCTGCTGTTCTAGGTCATCGCATGGTACTGGCATTTCCAGAACACCAGGGTCCCTTGCTATGACTGGGCTGCACTTTCACCAATAGCCTCTTCTGGGCTTTCCTTGGGGACTCCAGTCCTGCCACACAGCGCCAAGCCTCAGCTGCTCTCCATAGCCTATTTATGCCTTCAAAACCAGCACCACCTGGTGACTCTTACACTACCAAGTTCAGCTGCGAACCAGAGGCACAACCTTGTCCACCTCTGGAGCACAGCATCTCTGTGCTGACCCTTAGGAAACACTTCCCAGAAGATTTCACTTCAGTGATGGTGGCCTCTTCTTAATCACAACTGACTCTTCTTCCCCAGCTGATCAGCAACCATTGTCCCAGCAAAGCAAAGATTTCACTTTAGTGGTTCTGGTCTCTTTTTAATCACAGCTGACCTTCAGCTCCAGCTGACCAGAACCACAGGTTCTCAGCTCAGAGGTCCCAGTGGAGTCTTGCCTTCCCTCTGAAAGCTCACAATCCAGGCCTCCATCCTCTGCATTAACTGCTCTAACATTATCTTCCAAGCTCCTGCACAACAGCTCACTGAGCCCTCAACACTCAATGGCTTTTCTGTCTCAGTTCTGAAGTCCTTCCTATAACACAGTCAGGTCTGTCACAGCGATACCCCACTATCCTGATCCCAGTTTGTCTTAGTTAGGGTTACTAATGCTATGATTAGACATCATGGCCAAAGCAACTTGGAAGGACTGGGTTCATTTGGCTTACATTTCCATATCTCTGTTCATCACTGAAGGAAGTCAGGACAGGAACTCAATCAGGGCAGGAACTTGGAGGCAGGAGCTGATGCAGATGCCATGAAGGAGTGCTTCTGACTGGCTTGTTCCCCATGATTTGCTCAGCCTGCTTTCTTACAGAACCCAGGACCACCATCCCAAGGATGGCACCGCCCACAATGGGTCCTTTCCCATTAAATACTAATTAAGAAATGCCCTACAGCCAGATCTTACGGAGGCATTTTCTCAATTGAGGCTCCCTCCTTTCAGATGACTCCAGCCTGTGTCTAGTTAATGCAAACCCAATCCGCACACCATTCTCTTGACTTGACCCTCAGAATTGTCCATGCAGGCAGAGACTGCCATTGTCTCCTCCTTAGAGATGGAAAACCCAGGAATAGAGTGCCAGTTACATAAACGCCCAAGTAAACAACTTTGGTAAGTGGTCATCTCTCTGCCCCATACCTCAATGCTCTTTGAGAGTAGGCAGGGATCTGGGTGGCACACTGGGTCAGACCTCCTAAGAAACTACCACCATACCTTAGGGGCCACTGGGCACCCACAAGCAGACAGGTCCCACCTTGAAGTGTACTGCTCATGCACTTTCCATCGCCCTCAGTGGCTCTTTCTATCATGTGTGCTCACAGACCCATGTACATGGCTGCAGATAAGTTTCCTAAGACACTGGGAAAACCAAGCAGGAAATACCTACAGGCTGGGTGAGTTCCCCACGAGGTCCTTCTGAGCAGACTGTTCCCAGAATGACTGAGACCACTGGCACTGCTGGATTCCCAGGCTTCTTCAACAGTCCTTCCTCCAGGAATATGGATGTGGGGCAGCATCAGGACCCTACCCCATCACTTAGATGCTCTGTTTTCCTTTCTGTTCTGAAAACAATTCAACCCATTAAACTGAAGATAGCAAACACTTTGCTCTTTCTGAGTGCATCACACTGTCTAACAGATTCCTCCTTGTCCTCACCCACCAGCAGGGACAGGCAGGTCTCCACCAGCATAACCATTTTCAAGTGTCCATCCTGATGGTATTTAATACATTGGCCAAGATGAGCACCAGAGCTGGTACTCAACCTCAACCCATCCTGTTAACTCCACATAGAACCCCAGATGTTATTAACCAGCACCATGTTCCAGGCCCTGAAGCCACTTACCTTTGTAGACTTGCCTGTTTTGAGCATGTTGCCATGGAATCATCAACATGAGGTTTTGGGGACTGGCTTTTCTCGCTTGGTACAGTATCTTCTCATTGTCTAAGTTGCAGTGACCAGAGGGGAGTCTAGTTCCTTATGACTTAACAATATTCCTTTCTGCAAATCTGGAGCACCTGTAATCTCAGCACACCTGTAATCTCAGGAGGATCAGAAATTCAAGTCAACTTGGCTACACAGTAAGTTGCAGACCAACCTGGGATACGTGTAGCTGTGTCTCAAAAAGTAAAAATCATTTCTGAGAGAATAGTGCATTTATTTATCCATCAGTCAGTTGATGAGAGTTTTTAGCCATTTTTAAGTAATGCAGCAGAGCATTTCTGTACATGTGTAGCAAGGATGTTGTTTAATTCACTTCTCCCTGATGTCTGATAACGTCCATCATTTCTTACAAGTTGATTGGTCATTTCTAGGATGCTTCTGAAGGCCATCTGACTTCAGTCCTTCTCATCTTGTTTCCTGGGCATTTGTCTCTTTATTGTTGAGTTAAAGGCGCTCTTTATATATTCTAAACACTAGCTTATTTTAATTTGTTCGATTTACAAGTATTTTATCCCATTTTATGACTATGTTTTTAGTATTTTTAATGGTAAACTTCGATAATGTCAAATTTTTCTGGCTTCTCTTGTGTGGCTTGTGCTTTTGTGGATCCAAGTTCACAAAAGTTGATGCCTATGGGTGTGTGTTGCATTGATGTGTACATATTTGTGTGTGTTGCATCAATGTGTACGTTTTTTAGTGTGTTGCATCAGTGTGTACATGCTTGTGCATGTGTGTGTTGCTTCACATGTGCATGTTTGTCTATGTGTGTGTTGAATCAGTGTGTACATGTGTGTGTATGTGTGTATGCTTGTGAAGGTCAGAGGTCAGCACTGGGTTGACCAGTAACATTACTCACCAGTGGTTCTCAACCCATGGGTTGTGGTCCCTTTAAGAGTCTACTGGCTCCTTCACAGGGGTCTCCTGAGACCATCTGCATATCAGATATTTACATTACAGTTTATAACAGTAGCAAAAATACAGTTATAAAGTTGCAACAAAAATAACTTTATGGCTGGGGTCACCACAGCATGAAGAACTGTATTAAAGGGTTGCAGCATTTGGGAGGTTCTAGGCTGCCTAGCTAGTGAGCTCCAGGGATCTGTCTGTCTCTTCCTCCCTGGTACCAACAGGCCTCCTTTTCTGGCTTTTTACATGGGTTCCAGGGATCTGAACTCGGGTCCTCTGATGTACAGCAAGTGTATCGGTAGCTGAGCCAGAGGCTTAAAGTTTTATACTTTCACTTAAGTATTTAGAACATCTTAACGTGACTGTCAACTCTGTCTGGTAGGAGATGGAATTGATCTACAGTTCAGCTCAAGATATAGCCCTATCTCAACATACTACATTCTAGAGAACACAAAATGTCTTTCGATTTACTTCCTTGAGTTTTTTTAAGAACAATGTTTTATGGTTTTAATTATATAAGTCCTGTGCTTCTTTCATTGTTTTCAAGTTTTATATTTTTTTACATCACTATAAATGCAATTGTTTTCTTAATTTAGCCTTGGCTTACTCGTCTTCAGCTTATGGAAATGCAGATGTTTTGTACATTGTTTTTTGGGGGTAATGTTCTATATGAAAAACCATTTAACTTGCAAATTTAGATAATTTTACGATTTTTATCTGACATACTGTCTTAGTTAAGGTTACTATTGCCATGATGAAACACCACACCAATTGTTGGGGAGGAAAGGGTTGATTTCCCTTACATGTCTAGATAACGGTCCATCACTGATGGAAGTCAGAAGAGGAACTTGGCGACAGAAGCTGATGCAGAGGCCTTAGAAGGGTGTTGCTCACTGGCTTGCTCAGTCTGCTTTCTTACAACACCCAGGACCCCCCAGGGGTGGCACCACCCATGGTGATCAGAATCTTCCCATTACTAATTGAGAAAATGTCCCCTATAGGCCTGCCTACAGCCCAATCTTATGGGCTCACTTTTCTTGGCTGTGGTTCCCTTCTCTCAGTTGGCATAAAACCAGCCAGCACATGTGCCATCCATGAAAACTATTCAGATTTGATGTAGAGATGCTGAAGGTAAAGGGACAGAAAAACACGTTATAGCAGGCAGAGTTCTCCAGGGAACAGAGCCAATAGAATGCACATCTATTAGAAAGGGTATTTACTAGAGTGACTTACAGTGACTATGGGCTGCATGGTCCACACTGGACTGTGTCTGTGAGAAGTCTCAGTGTCCCAATATAGTTCTGAAAGCCTAGAAGAGCCTGTGGGGTCTGCTGGTCCTCACTCAGTGTTGGAAGAAGCTGCCTTCTGATGTGAAGGAAGAATGGTGGCCACCATAATGGGACACAATGGGACAGATCCACCCATGAGCAAGCAGGGAAGAAGTGGCCCACCAGCACTGCTTTTATTTATTTATTTTTTTCTCAGACCTCTTTATATCTGGGCCTTTGCCAGAAGGTGCCACCCACTTTGGGAAAGGGTCTTCTCTCAGTAATTCTTTCAGGAAATGGCCCCTCAGATCCACCCAGTCTCTTAGTTACTTCCAGACCCTGTCGGGAGTTGGGCCATGCAAACATTACTCAGAAGACAGAACTGCTGTTCTGATATCATACAAGGTTGACACTCAAAGAAAGTAATGACCAATAACAGAAGATGCTGACAAAATGATCAGTTTAGCAAGCAAGAATCACAGAGTGTGAGTGTGGTCTGGATACAGCGGTCATCCCACTGATCGCCAAGGCTGATGCAGCTGACCTGGTGGCTAGGCAAGTGTCCCCTGCTTTCCCTAGTGTGAGTTCCTTCTGAAGTTACGTATTTGGTCAAAAAGAAAACCTCCATTAGAAAGTCTGTTATTCAGTCTGTTATATTCAAGTGACTGTGACCTGGCTGGAACCTCCAAATGAGCTCTCAGATCCATGTGTGGGAGAATACAGGTGGCCAAGACTCCAGACACATCCAAGTGAGATGTGTCATATATCAGTCTGTGTTTCTAAGGAGGAGGAGGAAGAGATGGAAAGGGGGGGCAGTGATATCACAATCCTAAGTATACCAAGTTACCTGCCTCAAATGACCACAAATACCGTGACATCATTCAGGTTGAAAGTCTGCAATGTGGTGCAGAGGATAGGCATGGGGTGTCCCAGGCAATCCTTGGGGGTCCATTAGAGTTCATTTCCAGCCTCAGGAAACACCTATTTTCCTTCAATTCACCTTCCTTCCTTTTATCTTTGCAGCCAGGGGCACCTTCCATTCTCTCCTCGATTCTGACCCTTCTACTTTTGAAGATAATGTGAGGTCCTGGGCACATCAAAACCAAGGAAACCCTCAACTTAGATAAGAAATGGAATCAACTCATTCAGAACAAAGAGAGCACCCTCCACCCTTCATATGGTCCCAGTGTGACTCCAAGCCCTCCCAAATGAAGGGTGGAAGCAGAGAGTGAGGTGATGGAAAAGGACAAGCTGGCACATTGCTTTGGGACTAAAGGAAGAAGTGATTAAACCAAAAATCTTGGATGGCAACAGGACATAGGAAGACATAGAAACCATTCTCTTTGTACCTCAGGAGAGGATGCAGCCCCACTCAATGTTCCTCTGCCTGTCTTCAGGAGTTTCTATGGGAAATGCTATATGAATGTTCCTTAAGCGGCACAAGAAGACCAGCAAAGCCAATACTGGACTTCAAGCTACAGCAATGTAACATGCAAGCCCTTTGCTTAGCTTTAGCTTTTATATATATATATGTATGTACTACAAAGTCTCATGATTATCCAAAAAATATGTAGCCTCTTTAGTTGGAAGTAGGATATGCATTTGAACTCCAGTTTGGTACCACTTGGAAGAATGGCTAAAAGTAAAATGACATGATACAGACCTCAGTGATGCTGGTGGGGCTAAGGGTACAATCAAGTTGAAAATGGCCTGTGAGATCTCCTGGAACTAGACATCTAGCCTGTTGTGGCTGACCACTCACTATAAATGTTAACACAACAGGCACCATGCTGGCAGCATACAGTTTCACACCAAATACTCATGGTAGCCTTGTTTAGAATGTTCCCAAACTAGGACAGTCCCAGAAAGCAAGGAGGCAAATTGTGGTACACAGGTGCTGTGGGCTACCCTGGGGCACCAAAGAAAGGACAGTGTGAGGAAGGATGAGTCCTGTGTTACTCTACTCATGGAACTTTCTAGAATGGGCACAGCATTGGTCTGGCAAGTGGGGATAAGAGTAGCAGTGGGGTACATTCACAGAGCTGAACTCTCCAGATTGCTGATTTCCCCTTGGGAATTAAATCTCCATCTGGAAATGGGCATGGAGACAAAGTCGTTTAGTGGGTAAGGCACTTGCTGCCCAGCCTAACAGCATGGAGTTCTATCTCCAGGACACACATGGTAGCAGAGAGATGGAAGTCTTACAAGTTGTGCTCTGTAGTGGTTTGAATAAGAATAACCCCATAGACTCATAGATTTGAATGCTTGCTCACTAGGGTGTGGCACTAATAGAAGGTATGGCTTTGTTGGAGGAAGTGTGTCATTGTGTGGGCGGGCTTTAAGAGTTCAGATGTTCAAGCCAGGTCCAGTGTCTGTCTCTGGATCAAGATGTAGAACTCTCAGATCCTTCTCCAGCACCATGTCTGACTACACGCTGCCATGCTTACAGCCGTAACGATAATGGGCTAAGCCTCTGAAACTGTATGCAAGCCTTATTAAATATTTTCTGTTTAAGAGTTGCCGTGGTCATGGTGTCTCTACAAAACTAGAAACCCTAACTAAGATGTACTCTGACCTTCACAGAGGTCTGGAGGAACACACACACACACATACCAAATAACTAAATAAAAATAATATTTTAAAAGGCACAAATATCCATAAACATTTCATTTCTGGAATCCAGTTCCTCTTTTTAGGGATTTCTAGCAGATGTCTGAGATGTAAATATTTATTCAGTTTTTGGAAGTCATATAAACAGACCTGTGGGATTTCATGCTTGCTGAAGCACTGTGGGTCATGGGGGGTGGTAAATGTTTCCAGATACCCAGAGCTGATGTGGAAAGTTAGAGTCTTCTGTCCCCTAACTCCAAAATGAGGAAACGTCTAGGATCACATCACCAAATGGGAAAGGTCTTAACGGGGGTGACAAGGTATATAAAGGGACAGAGACTTTTAACCCGCTAGTATTAATTCACAGCTAGCAAAGTAATTTAAGAAAAAATGATACCAGGAATTTGGCTGCCATTGTTGATAAACCTGACTACATGGTCCTTGGACTTTGGGGAATGACTTGCAAGAGGAATGTGAAAGAGTTTAGAAATTTGAGCTAGAAAAGCCCAGGAAGACTATAAGAACAAAGCTGTGGGATTTCATTTAATGAGCCACCCTGCTGGGCATTGGAAGATAAGTGTAGGAAGAGAAACAGACAGGAGAGGTCCAGCTTATGAATTTCAGGGAGGACCAATGACTCTATCCAGAACTAGACTAGGGGACATTCATTTGATATGGTGACGATGCATTCTGCTCATGTCCTGAGAATATGGGTGAGGCTAAATTTAAAGGTAATGGACTAATTTCTTTGATGAAGAGAATATCAAAACACTGTAGCATTCAGACTGTGGAAGGCTTACTGCATAACTACTCTTATTCAAATATACAGAAAGATAAACAAAGATAAAAAATGTGATGTTCAGCAAGGAAGCTGTGAAGCCATGAAGGTAAAACCTTGCATCGAACAACCAAGATGTTGAAGATGCCAAACCATGAACATCTGCCAAGAAAAGCTTCAGGCATTTAGGAACCCAGCCCAAGACTGAGGCTATGTGAGCTGCAAGTGGCAGAGGGGTGGGGCTACCCAAGCCCTTTGGAACCAAGATGGTTTCATATCTAGTCTCAGATGCCAGACAGAGAACTATGAGATTTTGTGTTTTCCGTGCTTAGTTTTCTTTATTCTAATAATTCCTTACTATGGTCTCATTCTGTTTACTGTATGTATGCCATTGTATATTGAGAGTATGTAACTCATTTTTTGATGGTATAGAACAGTGGTTCTCAACCTTCCTAATGCTGCAACCCTTTAATACAGTTCATGTTGTGGAGACCCCCTAACCATAAAACTATTTTCTTTGCTACTTCATAACTGTAATTTTGATGCTGTTTTAAGTCACAATGTAAGTACCTGTATTTTTCCAATGGTCTTAGGAAACCCAATGAAAGGGTCATTCGACCCTCCAAGGGGGTCATGATTTCACAGATTGAAAACTACTGGTACAGGAGCTTACTATTAGGTTCCAGAAGGGACTTTTAGCTTTATAAAAACATGTTTATTTTATGGATGTGAGTATTACATGTCACAGTGTGCATGTGAAGGTCAGAGAAAAATCTGCAAGAATCAGTATTATAACTTTCAGGAGCGGGTTCTCTTCCTCTACCGTATGGGTTCTGAGGTTCAGGCTTAGGTTGTCAGGCTTGGCAAGAGTCTTTATATATGAAGCCATCGTGCTGGCCCTAGAACATTGCACTTTTAAACAGTGCTGGAAACGTTAAAGACTATGGGGACTTTTTAGATTGGACTGGACTCATTTGCATAACGAGATGTCCATGGACTTGTGAGCAGGAGAGGCAGATGATGATTTAAAAACTATGTGTTTGGGTTTCAAATTGACAAAGGGTAGAGTGGTGTTGATCTATATTACCAACTTAACAGGATCTCCACTCTGGGTGCACTTGTGAAGGATTGTCTAGGTCAGGTTAACTGAAACAGGAGGATACACCTTAACTGTAGGCAGCATCCTTCATGGATGAAGGTCCCAAAATACATAAAAAAGAAAAGGTGCTCCTCTGCTTTCTGACTGTGGGTGAATATGAACAGCCATCTGTCATGGTGTACTGTACCCTAAACTGTGAGCCCTCCAAATTTTGGTTCTTGCCCTGGCATTTTTTTCCATAGTAACAAGACAAGTAACCAACACACAGTGCAGACAAGGACACAGAGCCCTGAACGACCCCATGTGGTTGGTGGAAAAATGTTTCCCTTCTAGAAATAATCTGTTTGATATCAAGTTGAGCATGTGCCTGCCAGATGATCTAGCCATCCCACTCCTAGGTTTTGACCCTGGAGGGATGGGAACAAACCCATGTACATGAGTGCTCATGCAGCATGATCTTACATCACTCACTATGGAGGGGCCAGCGTTGGTGCTACATAGCATATGCTGTAAAATTCTAGAGTGAATTGTAAATACCATGGTAACTTGACAGAACACCGAGCCAAGTATAAAAGCTAGAGAGTGATACTTCAGAGGATGCATCCATGGGGAAAGGGCCAGGGGATTTTGGTTTCCTGGGACTGGGTAGCTGTGCCTGATCATAGTGGGGTAGTCTGAGCGACTCGGGATTAAGAAAGCCTTTGTGTGCCTGGCTGCTATGGTGGGAATCACACAACTTGATGTACTTACTGACTCTGTGGAAGTTTAAAAATAATTTTAGGCATGATTTTTTAAAAGGAGCCCCACTGAAAAACTGTCCAGATGTTTCTCTGCAAATCACGGAAACAGTGTCCATGTGCAGGAAAGAAGGGAGTTTGGGTCTGTGTGTGCCAGCTCTACACAGATTGAACTCAATTTTACACTCCAAGCTTAGTGTCAATGTCCAGCAAACAATGTTAGGGAGGACCTTAAAGGTGCCATGGTGATCTCATATGTAAGTCCACACTGCACAGATGAGCATGTGGGTGGAGGCCTCATCATGTCTCCTCAGCACTATGTGGTCCCTTCCATGCCTGCAGTTTTCTAAATAGTCCAATCCTTCAATGAGGTCTAAGGTCATGGCGAATTTGGGTGGCAGCTTAGGACTTTTGAGGAGAGAAATCTAGCCTCTAGTGTTAGCACAGCTTAGACTCAATGCTCAGCAGCCCCAACTATAGATGCTCTCAGCCAGAGTCCAGGTACATCCTATAAAGCCTTTGATCTCCACAGAAATCTGGGAGTCTCAGTCACAGAAAGCTGGTGTTTGGGCCTGGGTGTAGCTCCAGATGACATCTGTCACTGCTCAAGATGAAGGATGTTTCAGATCTGTGCCTGGTGATCTTTTGAGAATCTGATGGAGACAGTCTACAGAGACAAAAAAAAAAACAAAAACAAAAACAAAAACAAAACCATTGTGGACAGAAAAATAAGATGAAGGAAGAAACAGAGAGAGTTGTTTATCCCTGTGAGTAAAGCTAAGAAGCAAGGCAGAGACTTCTCAGGGCTGAAAAGAGGAAGCATGGCCCTGATGAGCCAAGGTCATAGTCTGCCTTCCAGAAGGGCTGTTTTAGTTTTCTTTCTGTTGCTGTGATTAAACCCTCCAACCAAAATGGCAAATGGAGGAAAAGGATAATTTGGTTTATACTTCCAGGACAGAAACTCTCATTAGGAAAATCAAGGCAGAAATTTAAAGCAGGAGGGAAATACACTTCTACAAATTGGCACAGGCCACCACTTCCTAAATATAACACCAGTGGCACAGGCACTAAGACCAACAATCAATAAGTGGGATCTCCTGAAGCTGGGAAGCTTCTGCAAAGCCAAGGACACTGTCAATAGGACAAAACGCCAGCCTACAGAATGGGAAAAGATTTTCACCAACCCTACAAGTGATAGA
>PVIH01000808.1:105489-293999 GCA_004025045.1 Sigmodon hispidus | reverse complement strand
CGCGCACACACACACACACACACGCACACACACACAGAGGCACGCACACACGCACGCACACACGCACGGCAGGGGTGGGGGTGATTCTACTGTCTTCATTTTCAAAAGCAGGTTTCAGATTGCATTTAGCTTCAACATATGCTTTGACAAAATCTAAACTACATCACTGAGAAATTGATAAATAGTAATGATTTTTTTAAAAAAGAGGGAGCTACCTAAATTTCTTGGAACTTTGATAGAGATCCCAGTAAAACCTGGGTCTAATTGCAGTTCAGAAGGAAATTTAAGTTGCTACCATTTCCCAGAGTTATAAGTAGTGGTTTGAAAGACTCCCACATTCTGTCAGATATTGAAAACCATTAAAGCAGGAGGACAAAGTTTACATGCACGGGGATATTGTAGTTAAAACACTGGCTGGGTGTCACTCTGAACACAGTGTGGTCTGTAATACTTTACCATAAAATAAATAGGGGCATTACAGCATGAGAAATGCTATAACAGTCACACTGTTATAGCCAAGCTGTGCCAATTTATTCAAATAAAAACGAGTGCAATTTCATGTTACAGAAGATTTTCATGAACTTGGAAGTCAGATCATAACTGTATTGGCTGAGCCCAAGAGGAACCAATGGGATTTTACTTGATGCTTAAAAACAGGGACTAAAAGCAAGCTTGCCTGAGTAACCAGCACTGTTATTAATTGTATTATAAAGTCCATTATGGGAAATACTAAAAACGAAGAACAGTGGAAAAACTTGGGCAGCATGGACTCTTGCTCTGAAAGCTGACACACAGCTGGCACAGGTATTCATCTCTCCTTCCGTACTGACATCTGCAATACACATAAATGTTGAAGGCCAAGATACAAGCACAAAGCAAAATCTAGGCATCAGCAGTCTCAGGGCAGCAGCAGCCTTGTGGATGGGGGAAATTTGCTCCTTTGAGGTTATTCCTGCTTCTGACTGATCCACCTGTCTCCAAAATAAGTATGGTGGATCACAGCTTCAAGAACGTTTCACCATGAAGTGGCTCAGAGCCACTAAAATGCTGTTATTAGTGGAGTTTACTAGAAAAAAAAACTTTAAACTTTTTTTTTTTTTTACATTTTATTTATTACGTATACAGTATACAGAAGAGGGCACCAGATGTCATCATAGATGGTTGTGAGCCACCATGTGGTTGTTGGGAATCGAACTAAGGACCTCCGGAAGAACAGTCAGTGTTCTTAGCCTCTGAGCCATCTCTCCAGCCCTTAAATGTTTCCATTGAAAGTGGTTCTGAGAATTACTCCCTATCTGTGCAATACCCAAGAATATGGAACTATTTTTTCTCTGGGCATCCTCCCATTAATCACTGGGCAGTAAAAATGTTGAATTTAATTCCTACCACTTGATTTTCAGAAGTTGGAAGTATGTGTTAAAACATAGGAAGAGGAACAGGTAAATGTTGCTTTTGAAGACTGATCAGTCAAGGAAACATGATATTAAAAACCAGAAGTGCCTGTCCTGGGTCAAGAGGAAGAATGGAGAGACCTGGAAAATTAATCAAGGCCAGATGCACTGTGGGAGGATGTGGTGCCCTGGGCATGCTGCCATTGTAG
This sequence comes from Sigmodon hispidus, assembly GCA_004025045.1. NCBI lineage: Eukaryota > Metazoa > Chordata > Mammalia > Rodentia > Cricetidae > Sigmodon > Sigmodon hispidus. The sequence continues at coordinate 292,399 of PVIH01000808.1, read as the reverse complement.
ATGAAGGACTGTTCTGCAAAGAAGAAGGATACAGGCAGTGATACAGGGATGAGAAGGAGGTCAGGGGTCATCAATGGTTAGAACATCCCTGCCCCGCTGGCTGGCATCCTGTTGGGATTGTGCTATTGTTACAGGGTCTATTCACTGTCCTGATCACTCGGTCATGAGTCAATCAGTCCAGACAAAACCTTAGTGTGAATGTCACCCCACATTCTACTGGTCTGGGAAGGTCCAGGGAGGTTCTATGAATTTCTGGTTGTATGACAGAAGACCGTGGTCTTGACTTCTTATTCCATCACCCTTCATGCATGCTTCATTCCTGAAGGTGGGCACAGTAGACCATCAAAGACGACATCACATAATGGCCCCCAAAGTATGACGGCTGTGACATAATGAAGGATATTCTGTTTACTGCAGTACCCAGCTCAGTGTTAGCTAATACTACCAATCCAATACACCATCCGAAAACCCTCCAGTATTATTCCCATTATACAGAGAAGAAAATTAAGTTACAGATGAAATTTGGAATTTGAAGCCCTTACTTTTAACTGTAAAGCAATTCTGTCCTCTGATATTCCAGACTATTTTTATAAAGGGGGAGGGAGGTGATAATTGGCTTAAATTCTGGCTTCTAAGAACTGAGGCTATTATAAGCCAGTTAAACATTTTCAAAATTATTCACATCGAAAATGAAACTGTCAAATCCATCTCCATCTCACTTCTGAGGCAAGTCTGAAGGCAGGCAGGCAGCCACTGGTGAATAAATAGTTCAAGACCCACAACCTGCTGGCAGACAACCCTGGTTCCTACTTGCTGACACAACTCAACTGTCTAACTTGAATAACTTTTTTCTTTCCAAAAGAGACCTTTTAAAATACTTCCCTTTAGTGAGTAACCACAGGAGAGGTTATACTTAAATAAAACTGGCTGGAATAGAGAGCATTGGGCTTTTTTAAAAATATTTTTTTACTTCTTTATAAATCAGAAACCATATGGAATTGCCACCCTCACGTAGCACAGAAATGACTTTCCCTGGCTGTCTGGAAATCTGACCCTCCAAACCCCACACTCAGCAGCATCTGGAGATGAGCTGCTGTCTGGAACTGATATTGCCAAGGCAGGGTGGTGACCCAGGGCCACTCTCAGGAAGGAAGTGAGCTTGTGAAGACAGATACCAAATACATTGCATTTTGATTCATCATGTCTTGTCCTGATCTTACCTCTCAAAATCCTAACACTTTATCTAGCACTGGTCTAGGACAGCATTTTCCTCATGTCTTTTTCTTTCAAGGGTTTCCAAGGACAGGAGGACAGCACACTGCTCTGCTGGCCTGTGTGAGCCACAACTATCTACAAAACAGGCAACCTGAACAATGGGGCTCCTTGGCCACACTCATGATTTGGTGTCTTGTGGCTTTATCTATATCAGTTATCTGTTGGATGTTAATTTAATGGGGTATGGGCGGGTGAAAAGAGTCTAATTTTTCACTGTAGGGTGTTTATTGTTATAAGAGAAAGCCATGGGGACCAAAGGTGGCTGTTGTACAAATTCTGTTCAGTATTATAATAAAACCCAGAGCCAGATACAGAGGAAAAACTGGAATCTCAGAGATAGGGAACAAACCACAGCCAATTTTCACCTATCCAACTTCAAAGGCCAAACTGGGTAGGTCTTGCCTTTCCCGACTGGTCACACAGCCAGAATGGCTGAACAGTTCTGCAGTCTTTTCCTCGTATCTCTTTCCCTGCCCTGCTCTTTTACTTCCTGGTCCAACTTTCCTAGAGCTAGGATTAAAGATGTGTGATCACTGCCTGGTTGTTAGGCCTTGAACTCACAGAGATACAGAGAAATCTCTGCTTCCACAGTCACTTCTCCCTGACCTTCATGGCCTGCCTCTGCGGGTGGCTCTGTCCTCTGATCTTCCCGACTATTTTTATTAAATATACAATTTATCACCACAGGTAGCCAGCATCTGTTTCCTATATTACACATTGTTCTTCCATATACACATGTTCATATCTGTGGATCTGACCAGCTTCAGATAAGAAATATTTGAAGCCAGTTGAGGCTCCTGAAGTCCCAGCACTCAGGTTGCTGAGGCAAAGAACTGGTGCTGGTTTGAGGTCAGTGAGTTCCAGGACAATCTGGGGCTGCAGAGTGAAAGCTTGCTTCAAAGAAGGAAGAGAGGGAGAGGGAAAGACAGACAGAGGAAACAAAGTTTAAAAAAAAAAAAAGGTTGATTTCCGGGGAAACTGCACCTGTACTGACCATGTATGGATGGTTTTATCATTATTCTGAGATACTGGATAATGCTTATTTACATACCATTTACATTGCATTGGGTGTTGTAGGTCAGCTAAGGTGACCCAAGGTAAGGTGTATTAATTTTTGTGTCTGGAGAGGCCTGAAACCCATTTGACAGGGAGAACTGTATAGTCCCATGATGTTTAGGTGCATTTTATGAATTGTTCCTAATGCTCAGTCTGGGCTCTATAAACAATATTCCCCTTGTATCAGTCCCAATCTGCAATGGCTTAAAGCAATTCCCACTGTGCTGGGAAGGTCCAGCTGTGGTTTGGGCTTACCCCCATGCTCCCCATCAGCTGATGGGTTGGTTAACACATGGCTGCTTTTGGAAGTCTGCAGCTGACTTAAGGAGCTCTGAGTGGCAGGCATCTCATCTCCCAGTTGGCTAGTTCAGACATTTCCTCATAGGGGAGGCAGGAATCCAAAGCAGAGAGAAGCAAGTGGCTGTGAGGGTTCTTATTGCTGAGTTTCTCAGCCGTCATTATCTGATACGTCTGGAATAAAGTCCCAAGGCTGGCTCAATTTAAGAGGTAGAGAAATAGAGCCCACCAGCAGACAGGAAGAAATTGCAAAGCCATGTGGATGTGGGTATAAATAGGTGCAGGCAGAGGGGCTCTGAGCAGCATTTACCCTCTGTCTCGCTTGGCCTGGAACTGAGATCCTGTAGGAAATTGAGTTTGTCTTTGTGATTCACTATTCCCTCAATGACAGTGTGCTGATGAAAAGACTTGAGGTTAAAAGACACAGATCTCAGTTCTATTGTTCCCTAATGCATCATTTGGCTTAAAAAAAAATCATTAATATGCTCATTTTCAAAAAGTCTTGACATCATCTGACCAAATGCCTCTGAGAGTCTGGCCATGGAGACGCTTGTGTATTTGGTGAAAAAGCCTACACAGCTTTTCTCCTTTGACATCCAAGGCCTTTTTGAGGGTTCCTGGATGCCCGTGCCCCTCACCACCTCCACACCTGCTTTTCTGCCCTTTGCAAATGCCTTCTGCACCCCTGACTTTCTCTTCCTTCTCAAGTTGGTTTGAACATTCCCCAAATTTCACTTGATGTCCCTCATCAAACAGTAAGCATAATTTTTTTCTTTCTTTGGAATTATTCAGAAAAATTGACAAATTATTTTTAAAAGCTGATATTGTTTTAAGGTAAAACCAGCATGTTGGCATCAGCCTTCTGGGAAATCAGATACTCTCACACACTCATTAAGCTCCCTGGAAATTCAAAGCAGTTTGCATGCTGCACTTTAATAATGGAAACCACCTCTCTGTCCAAGGCTCTTTCGTATTCTTTCTCACCAGCTCATCCCTGGTGCTGATCTTGCCCAGCTGGATGAGTTTTTTTCTTAAAGTCACCTCTATTATACTTTTTCTCATCTCTAAACTGAAGAAATGTGACAAACTGACCCCAAGGGGCCTTTCCGAGTGCTAAGTGACAATGTTCTAGGGAATTTACAAAGCAGAGCATGACAGTCTGGAAACAGTATCTCTGCCGTTGGGTTTCAGAGAGCTAGGTTTTCTGATAACACAGAAAGAAGGAAATCAACATTACAGTTAGTGTAGTGTAAGGAGCATGTGAGACTAAGGGAGAAGGACCCTGCTGAGCAGTGACAGGCACAGAGCTAGCAAGAAAGAACAAGTCACAAGAGTGTCAAATGTGATAAGCAATGAAGGACAGACAAGTTCAGGCTGGGAGAGCATAGAGTGTAGGGAAAGAAACCTGGATAAAAAGTAAGGCCTTGGCCACAGTAATCAGAGCTCATCGGATCCCCCCACTGGTAGGACATGTTGAGACTCTCCTCTGCCAGAGACCTGAGATCCTGCACTCATTGCAGACCAGCAAGGCTGATCCAGGAGGCTGAGCCCAGATCCAGAGGAACAGATATTGTGAGCCTGGACCTATGTGAGGAGAAGGTACACGCCCCTCCTGATCCTCCTCCCGAAGAGAATGAAAAAAAGAATGATTGTGTGTATAAATGAGTGTTGTACCAAGCTTGACTTAAGAGTGATCATTCCTCCCCCATAGCTGGGGTAGGTATGTGCTCTCCACATGTAGCTGTTTGTATGGCCAATTCTAACAGCCCAGGCTGCAGGATGGCCGAGGAAGAGAAGGTGTTTGTCTCAAAGTCTGATGACTTCAGTTCATACAGGACAACCACGGTGAAGGAGAGAACAGACCTCCAAAAACTCCTCTTTCCTCCACACACACATGCGCACTATGGTATGTGTGTTCTCTACACACGTTAAATAAGTAAAATGATGTAATTTTCTTTAAAAAAACAAAAACAAAAACAAAAACAAAAACAAAAGGGCAAACCTGGACTCCACGGACTACATGGTGAGATCCTATCTCGAAAGCAAAACAACAATGAAAAACAATAAAAATCATCTTACTTTTCCATTTCAATTGACTTCAATTGCAGAGTGATTATATTGCCATCTATATGTAGGACCATATGTGAGAAATATCTGTACAGAAGAATGATCGCAGAGAAAGAAAAGCTGAAAAGGGTGGGGAAGGAGAGCCATTGATATTTTCTGAATTCCAGATCTGTTTCTTCCTGGACCTCAGCTGCCCTCTAAGTCAAGGCACAATTGAAAAACTTGGCCACACTCGGTTGGGGGAGGAGGTCTTTCTCAGTTTATAAAACTTCTACAGCACACATCCAGCTGCTTATTGGGAGGTGCTAGTCTTGGATTAATTAAAGATCTCAGTGTCTGACAAAGGGGATTATTTGACATTTAAAAACTTAGAAACAAAGCTAAGAACATGCTACACATTTCAATTAATGAATAAATGTCACCAGTCAAAAATAATCAATGCTTGAGAAAAAGCTTAAAGTTTGTGGTAAACCTTTGGAAGAGCTTTGAAAACATCAAAAACACTCCAGATAGCCCACCAGGCATTTTTCCTGCTTCCTCAAAGTGCAGTCAACAGGGTGAAAAGTTAATTCCTCTGACAGAATGCTTGGATGATGGATGATGCTTATGTCTTCACTTTGACTTATCTTCTACTGAACCCTTAAGAGGAATGAGATAATGCAAACAAGATAAAATATCACCACACATGTTGAAAGGTTTTCTTTTATTGTAGCAAAAATTTCTAACATGACAGCTTAACACAGATTAGTTAATTATATGCACAGTACATAGCATAATCCATAGACATGACCTGCTTTGTGTAAATGACACTTGGTATCTGTTAGAGGCTATCTCACATTCTTCTCTAAGTCTCTAGAAACAGCCATCTTCCTCTCTCCTGATGAGCTGGACTATACTGATACTTCACATAAGTAGAATTAAGTCATCTCGTCCTTCCATTGCCTGTGTATTTCACTTAGCATTGCATCCTCCAGGTTTATTCCTGTTGTTCCAGACCTCCCTCTTTTAAAGGTCCAAATAATGCTCCATTATATTTTCTTCATCTAGTCACTCAGTAATGGACATTTGCATTCCAGTATGTTGTCTATTATGAATATTGTTGCAGTGAATATGGAAAAAAATGTCTTTCAAGATCCTGATTTTAGTAATCATCAGTATCATCCAGCTATAAACCCTATGGCCTTCAACAGCTACTTCCCTGCAAGACAGTCTGGTACAATAGTGGCACCAATGTTATAGGAGGAACCAATCACTTTGGCTCACTCCAAAAGGTGGAATCTATACCAGACACTACTAAAGTGTCCAGGAACCTGAGACTAGATAGGTCATGGGCCAAGGAGAAAAATCTAATACTATTATTCTACCAAAGAACATAGCAATAAAATGGCTCCTAATGACATATTGCTGTTCCATATAGCAATGCCTCATTTAACTCTCATTAGAGAAGCCTCTTAGTATATGGGAATTGTCACAGAGACCCATAGATGGACAATGTGTGGGGAGTGAGAGACTTTGGAGTACTGGGTCCCAGATGGGATGTCTTCATCAAACCCCTCTCCTCAAGGTTCAGGCATCCATGAGGAAGAAGAAAGAAAAAGAGTGTAAGAGACAGAAGTGGTGGATGTCTCCATGGAAACAGTGTCTTCCAGATACAACAAAGATGAACATGCATATGAACTCACAGAAATGCAAATGGCAGCATACACAGGCCCTACACAGGTTCAAACCAGATGGTGTCTCAGCACTGAGAGGGTACATAGACACAGGGTCTCACACCTGGCCTATAGTATTAGGGTTTCTGGCTGGATTTTCTGGCCTAGCCTCGAGGTTCAGACCCACTCACAGCCCCATTGCTACTTTGCCCCAAAGAAACAAACAAAAGCTTATATTCATTTCATGCTGATCAGCCTAGGGCCCAGGCATATAACTTTCTAACTTCTTCATCTTAACTCAACCCATGATTCTTGTTCAACAATCTGGCTCGGTACATTTTCTCAGAAGCATTTCAACTTCTTTCCTCTGAGTCTTGTGGCATCTTTGTGGCATCTCTGCTCTGCTCTGAGCTGTTCCCAGAGTTTTCTTAGTCTGGTAGCCCTGCCCACACTTCCTGTCTGCCTCTAGCCAATCAGCTTTTTATTTTTTTATTTTTTAAAATATTTTTTATTTTACTTTATGTGAATTAGTGCTTTGCCTGCATGTATAACTGTGTAAGGGAGTCAGATCTTGGAATTACAGACAGTTGTTAGCTGCCATATAGATGTTGGGAATTGAACTCAGGACCTCTTGAAGAACAGAGGCTCAGCAGTTAAGAGCACTGACTACTCTTCCACAGAACATGGGTTCAATTCCCAGAATCCACATGGCAGCTCACAGCTGTCTATAACTCCAGTTTCAGGGGGTCTGACACTTTCACATGGATATATGTGCATGCAAAATATGAATGCACAGGAAATAAAAATAAATTTTTGAAAAATAAAAAGGAATAGAAAGGACAAACGAATGATCTTACTTTACTCCCAATCTCCAAGGGAAGGTTTTCTGTCTCTCACTGCTGACTGTGATGTTTGTGACACTCATCTCTTACTGAGAGCTTAATACGGGCTGCGTATTTGACACATTTCCTCACCTAGTCTCCAGTGCACTGTAAACTCAGTATCATTCTCATCTTTTAATCAGAAAACTGAGATTTGGTAGGTTTTAATCACTTGCTCAGGTCACAGAGCTGAGAAGTAGGAAAGATTACAGAATTTTCCTAGGATGGGCCATGGTTTAATAATGGGCAAGAATAACCTTGACTTAGAGGCTGTGTGAGACAGACCCTTGCGATGCTGATACGTAGATCTGAAAGTGTAAAGTTAATCATAAAGTAAACTAATTGCCTCCCAGAACTAAGTCCAACATGCTTTGAATATGGCAATATCTACAGGCCATTTCAAAATTTATAAGGTAAGGTATCCAATTAAAAAAAATTGCAGACATACAAAGAAGCAAGACAACACAACCCATAAGGACTGACTAACCAATAAAATGCCTACAAATGATATATTGAAAGGTAACAGATTCAAAAATGATGTATTTTAATTCTATGTAATTTTTAATTGTAGATGTGTGTATGTGTGTGATCATGTTGGGGCCTAGGTGTACATTTGTCCACAGAGTCCAGAAGGGTGCACCATATTCTCCGGAACTAAAATCACAAGAAAGTTATTACATGGCCTTACATAGGTACTGGGTCCTCTGTAAGAGCAGTACATGCTGTTAGCCACTGAGACATCTTTCCAGACTCTAGATAGCAATTTTAAAAGAGTAGAAATATGCCCATTATTCTTTGGAATTTAAAAGATGAACTTGGCCCTGCTCAGCACACCCCCCAAAAGAAGTAAAACTCAGAAATAAGTTATAATAAACTGATAATAATGACACAATTTATAATCCTGTTTTTAACCATGAAGTTTTTGTTTTGATTTTTTCTTTTCATTTTTTGAGACAGGGTTTCTCTGTGTTCCTGGAACTCACTTTGTAGACCAGGCTGGCCTTGAACTCACCAAGATTTGCCTGGTCTCCTAAGTGGTAGGACTAAGGTGTATGCCACCATCGCCAGGCAAAATCCAAACCTTAAAAACCCAAATGTTTTAAAATGGTGAGAAACTCACACTTGAGTTAGCCTGACTCTATTTGTCATAATATACTGAGTGAATGTTGGCATGTCACTGCAGAAATACCAATGCATTTGATTTTGGGGTGCTGTAGATAGTATAGATGAGTATATTCACCTATATTCATAGTATATTTACCTTATTTCTGTTTTGAAATACAAAAAGAAAAAAGTTCTTCTGAATTAAGAAATACATGTGGAGAATAGAGAGATGGCTCAGAGGCTAAGAGTACTGGATGTTCTTCCTGAGGTCCTGAGTTCAATTCCCAGCAACCACATGGTGGCTCATAACTATCTATAATGAGATCTGGTACCCTCTTCTGGTGTGGAAGTAGAACACTATATACATAATAAATAAATCTTTAAAAAATACAAAAAGAAAAAAAAACAAAAAAAAAAGAAAAAAAATACATGTGGCTTTAAAGATCTCAGCAAGGAATTGGGGGTGCGCTATAATGTAATTAATCTACAGTGAGAGCATCTAATGTTCAAGAAGCTGCTCTAAGCACTTTATATTTGTTAAGCCACTTGAATTAATTTACATAATTATAGTGTTTCCAAAACTAAGCTCTCAGGAAGGATCCAAAATCTAAGATCTCCTGCAAAAATAAACAAAACAAAAACAAAAGGAACAAATGAACCACAGCAAGGACTGGATTTTTCCAGAAGAACTCTGATTTTCCTTACCTAGTCACTTGACCTTACGTCTCAGGGGTCCATGATCATTATGGAAGAGAAGTTTCAGAGGGATGTGCTGGATGGCAGCATGTTTCCAAGTTCTTAACCTTCCCCTTGAGGAGGGTCATGTATTATATACACTCACTGACAGAGGCAAGGAGAAGAAGACACCCAGCTCGTCCTGTACTCTATTCTTTGTTTTAATTGCTTATTTTATTATACATACAATGTTATGCCTGCATATATATACCTGCACACCAGAAGAGGGCGCCAGATCTCATTGTAGATGGTTGTGAGCCACTATGTGGTCACTGGGAATTGAACCCAGGACCTCTGGAAAAGCATCCAGTGCTCTCAGCCTCTGAGCTATCTCTCTAGTCCCCTGTACTCCATTCTTGAGAGCACATGGAAATAAAAAAAAAAAAAAAAAGATACGTTTGAGAGAAATAAAATCGAAATTACCTTTCAATGAATAGTGACATCAATAGACAAATTCTAGTCTAGAATTCTACCCAGTTTCTTCTTGAATAGCAGATCTATATTAGGGAATAAAGTTCATTTGTACAAAGTGAAATTTTGCTTTTTGAGACAAGGGCTCACTATGTGAGATTCACCTTCTGCCTTGAGGATGCTATGGTTAGAAGTGTATGCCATCATGCCTGATAAATCAAATTTTATCTTCAGGGAGCTCATTTTTCTGCTATTTATTGGTTTCTAAGGATGAATGACTAAGAAAAGAAATCACATTTAATAACCACTTTAATTCTTTTCTCTATCTGCTTCCTGTGGCACAAATCTAAATCAAATCAATGGGAAACTGATTTTCATGCCTAGATTGAATAGCAAAATACCACCGGTTAACCTAATATCCCATGTTGCTGTCTGCTCCCCATGACATGGGAAAGAAAGGAAGAACAGGCCTCAGTGAGGTGACATGTCACCAAACCACACTGACTATAGGCTTGCAGGCTTGACATCTACAAATAATGTATGTCCTCAATTTCCAGAGCTATGCAGGCAAAGATAAATTTAAAAACTGACAGAATAGTCACTTCCCTTGCCTCCTAACACAGTATAAAAGATAGGCAATTTATCATGAGAGAGAAGGTGGTTTTATCTTTATTCACCTAATTCTTTCAAACTAAAACATGTCCAACGTGAAATACATCATTGTCATTCACTCCTTAACAGTGGTTTATACACATGAAGCATATATTGTCTGAAGATAAGAGGCTAATTTATGTGCCAGCGTTATGACAAGAAACACAGATTTCCCATCACACTACATGAAAAGCAGCCCCTGACCATCTTCTTTACTCTCCACTCCATTAGCTCCCCAGTAGAAACCCGCATTTCCAGTATATAAGAAAAAGCATCAATATCAGCGGTGACTCCTCCAACCGACCTTTGAACAAGGAGGATTATCCAGTGTAGCAAATACAGATGTTACATCAGGCAAACTATGTGGAATAGTTGGAAGCATCATAATACAGATGTCATCCTAGATTCCACTGAAGGAGACTCCCACATGAATATTTATGTGCAGAAACTGTTCTCTTAGGAGTTGGGTAAGAAGCTGAGAGATTCCAACAAAGCTGAAAAGGAACTCAAGAAGGCTGTGAATTCAGTAACTCAGTGAGTGGTTTCAGCCTGATGCTAGAAGAGATTTCTGGAATATAGCTGCAGCCTCCACGTTGTGTTCAAAAACAAGGAAGCTAAACCCTTGTCTGGGAAAGCGATTACTCATTAGGAAAGAGCAATGGTTCTCAACATGTGGGTCTTGACCCCTTAGCAGGCACAACCCCCCCCCCCCATGACCCTTTCACAGGGGTTGCCTAAAACAATCAGAAAACAAAGATATTTTACATTCCAATTCCTAACAGTAGCAAAATTGCAGATATAAAGTAGCAACAGAATTCTTTTTTTTTGGTTGGGGGAGGGGTCACCACAGCATGAGAACTGGAAAGGGTTCACAGCATCAGAAAAGTTGAGAATCACCATGCTAGAGGGTGATAAACTCTCAGGCTCTTTTTCTATTTCTGTGTCTGTGGGCACAGCAGCTCCAGGAGCTGAGGGGTCAGGTCAGGACCCTTAGAAAAATAATTACATTCAAGTTGGGGGAGGGTGAATAGATGCCGTGAAAGGGAGCTGAGAAAGAGGCATGGGGGGGGGGTCCTCTCTCAGGGAATATGGGAGAGTGACATCAGGCAGACGGCAGGAAGTTTAGAACATTGCAACATCTGGTCCAGGTATAACCAGCAGTCTGAGCTATTGGTGCGACTGGATTTAGACCTGTGCTTTAAATAGACAAGTGAAAATAGGAATTAAGAAACCAATTAAATATTTATTTTCCTAGTCATCCATTCTTAGGAGCCAGGAAATAATGATTAAGCAATTAATAACATTGCATTCACATACAAAAATACTTTCAAAGTAAGAGACTCGGGCAAGAGATCTTGGAAACAACAAATGAAAATATGCTGGAGAGCCTGCGGAGCGTTGTCGAACTACCTGTGTCTCAAAAGCATCCCCCACCCCCAAGCCTCGGCAGCACAGCACAGCAGAATAAGATACCCTCCCACCTGAGAAAGGAGAATGATGTGAGCACTTGACATTGCTGGGAACGAGGGCTCCTGATTGTTCTCCTATGGCCCCAGGCACCAGACAGAGACACAGACAGAGCCCTAGGCTAGCCCTTAAGGCATGGGCTATAGGCATGCCCAGTACCTGGCTGGCCCTTTCTTTCAGCCCATTCTCTCTCCCACAGGCCTTGCCAGCGAAAATTCAGACTTCACCTCCTGATGTTAGGCTGGCAGCCACAGACCCTAACTTTAATATAGTCCCTGTTACCCTGGATGATATACTGGCTCTGTGGACCCGGACGTCAAGTCCTCTCCAGATGCAAACAAGTTCCAGATACTAATTAATTACACCTGTGGCCACAGGTTTCGGTGAGATCAGAAGCCAGTTCAATACTTGAGGCCACCTTGAAAGATCCCAGAGTCAATTTGACCATCATGGACCCAAAGACCAGAATGCCATTTGCAGTCAAGTCCTAGCCCAGATGTTACAGACCAAGTTAAGACCCTGGCCCTGACCATTGAGGTGACAAACCTATCTGGCAACAGGAAAGTCACCATGAACTGGGTCCAATGATTACTCTAGTTATGAGTTAGCCTCTGAGAATCTACAGACATGGGTTGCATGGATACTCTTATGAATCCATACTTTAGATGGCACTGGAAGGAACCAGGCCATAAGCTATCTTATTTGCTCACTCAGGTATCAGAACAGCTTGCCCAGAACAAACCCACCGTGGACTTTTCAGATCTATGAGAGGTTTACTATCAAAACAAGTTTCTAAGACTGGTGTGTGTCTTCAAATATGCAGACACCAATGCATGCCAATCTAATCCTCTTAAGCCAGATTTCCTGACACCAAATACCACAAAGTCAAATTCTATATGCTGTCATTGGGACATAAATTCTTTTAAAAATGAATATAAACCAATCTTACGGATTACTATAGTAACAGAGAGTACCATGGTTCCCAAGGATTTGGGGAGATGTTAATGTAAAGGTGTACCTTTGAAGTTACAGAATGAATTTATTCTAAAGACCTAATGTACACTGACATGGCTATTGTTAATGACAATGTATTACATATTTGATACATGCTAACAGAGCTCAAATGTTCCTACTCCACCAACAAATTAGCTAGGTGAGTTAATTCATTTCAGTAACTCATCTACTGAAATTGGTAACTACTTTATAATACATACTATGTCAAAACCTATATTGTATACCATAAATACATGTAAAATGTATCAGTTAATTGTACCTCAGTCAGGCTAAAGACATGACATGCTTGTCATAACATTTATCTCCTCTCTTAAAATTCTTTCTAAATTTTGATTTTTATGGTTGGGTATGGTAGTGCAATGCCTTTATTTCCAGCACTCAGAGCTTGAAGCCTACCTGATCTACATTGCAAATTCCAAAAGTCAGACTTATAAAGCAAAACCTTCTCTCAAAATTAAAAAAAAATATGAAAAAAATCATTATATTATTTCCAAATAGCTGCTACTTACATCAAACAAATGGACCCCATGTTGACTACACTGAGATTCACTACTAAAAATGTCTAGGTTATATTTTCAATTAGACTTTACTCATTTTAATATATATGTCTATACATTTGCATCATTTTTATAAGATTATACATATACATAATCAAAATGTAAAAATCAATAATGCCTAAGTAAAAAATCCTCACTTCTTATAAATAATCACATTTCAATGAATGTCTTTCTAAAAAAGATAGAATTTTACGTAAATGGAATTGTACTTTGGTATTTTGCTTTTTTTTTTCACTCAACAGCATGTTACAAACATCCTTCTATGTCAGCAAATATTAAACTTCACTAAGTAAATGAAGTAAATTCTAGTGTTTGTATGTATAATTTAATCAGTCTCCTATTGAAGGATTTTGGGAAATCTCCATTTTTCTAAATTAAACACAGTTTTATAAGAAAGATGTATATATTTAAATCTTATTCTGATGTGATTATCTTAACAGGGAAAATATCTAGGATCAATTTTTTCCAAGTTGTTTAAATGTGTTCCAGAATGGTCCATGGATTTATGACATTTTTCCACTGACTTTATATTCAACTCTGAAGATGACTTCTACAACAGTATTCCTAAGAGAATCTAGACACACTTATTTTCTTTGTTTTCTCGTCTGCATTTTTTGTTTAACTACAGGGGCCTTTGAAAATTGAAATAAATAATGCCCATAAAAATGTATGACTAACAACTTAAAAATTCTATGACAATTGTAAGATGATATAACCAGGTATCAAGAAAAAATAAAAATGAACTATACTCCCTGATAGCATTTAAAATTAATGGAATATACAGAAGTTTTAAAGTGCATTCATTCTGAGAACATCCGTCTTTTTTCTATTGGTAATAGAAACTGAAAAAATGGATTTAAAAACTAGCAGTATCAATTTTATTAAAAATATACAAACTGGGGGCTGGAGAGATAGCTTAGTGGCTAAGAGCACTGGCTGTTCTTCCAGGGGTCCTGAGTTCAATTCCCAGCAACCACATGGTGGCTCTTCTGGCTATATTTTACTTTAAGATAATATTTTATTAAAAAATAAAAATATATACAAACCACTGGTTATTATTCAGGACAAAACTGTTTCACTGAAGAGCAGATAGGAAACTTCATGGATCCAAAGTGGATCCGTCAAAATGAAGCATGTTCTTCCATCACATCTAAGTTTATTTAAGATAAGAAGTTTGCTGAATACAACAGAAATTCTGGCACTAGCAATCACCACAGCTCAGAAACCTCAGTCGGAGGGTTTCAAGTGAGGAAGAATTTATTCATGAAAGGAGAAAAAAAAACCCTTCCCTCCAGATATGCAAGATGTCTCCCACTTACAATCCTGCAGAAATCAAGCCCCATCCACATGGCCACCCACCAGGAACAGGCATCTCTAATATCTAGGACTTCCAGGAATCTTGTACTGTCTAGAGTGGTCTGAAAATTCCTTTCAAAGACCAGTGGTGTATAGGTTCGTTAATATCCACTTGAGGCTCCTAAGAAGATGGCGACTAAGACAGAATAATTTTACCAACAAGCATTCAGGCCCTTCATTTGCTTTCCTTAGCAAGAAACAAGACAGGAGGACTGTCTTCATATCCTGTAAGTCATAGCTTAGACTAGAGCCTCTCAGCTTTCCCGTTTCGTGTGACACACTTCAACATCTATTAAATGGTGATCTATCTCAGTTCATCATAGAAAAGTAGAGTAGGTAAAGAGGAGGAAGTGGGGAAAAGGTGACGGGAGGGGTGGTCATATCAGCTAGCCTGGTCCAGCATAGACTCTGCTGTGGTATGATTTCAACAGAAGCTGAGGACATGAGATGTTAGCCATTAAAAAAAATATGAGAAAAATGAGTAAAGTTCCAGGCCAGTCAACAGAACGTAAGATGAGGAACAGGAGGAGTCTGTAGGAAATTATTCTGCATGCTGCATGGGGAACAATTTAAAGATATGAAAATAAAACCAAACTGAAGCAGAAACTAGAAAAGAAAATCAAACGTATATGATGTGGGATGCCTTTATGCTGTGAATAAAGGAACTGTCGGCCTATGGCAGGCATCTTAGAAGTAGGTGGGAAAATCAGAGCATAGAAAGGGAAGGAAGGTGGAGTCATGAGAGACACAATCCAGCCACCCATGAAACAAGATGTAACAAAATAGGTAAGCCACAGGCCACATGGCAGGACAGATTAATGAAAATGGGTTGAATTAAGATGAAAGAGCTAGCAATGTGCCTGAGATGTAGGCCAAACAGCATGAAATTAATATAAGCCTTTGTGTGATTATTTGGAGCTAGTTGGTCTGAGACTACAGGTCTATGGGTCTGGACCACCAGCCGGACAGGCCAGAAAACTCATTCTACACATATATGTCTTAGAGATGTTCAGTCTGAAATGATGTTCAGACTCGATGGAGAGGTCAGATGTGAGCATGCAGAAGACATACCAAAAGCAGTAAAACATAATGCATGTGACATTATCTCAGGCTTGAATGACTCCTTTAATTATCTACACCAAACGCGAGCTAGATACTTGAATCTTGTATACAGTATTTCTGCCCATGACCTCTTCTGCCTACCCCAAACCCTTCCAGGAATGATCATCTGGATATCACCCTCTGAAGCAGATTACTCTGTGCCAAGACAATTCTGACCAGTAGAAAATTCTACTTCATGACAATACATATCAAGCTCCGCGCAAGTTCCACCTAACGTGCTAGCTTTATCCCGTTGGGCCGCTGCAAAGGTTACCCAGGCAAGTGAGCAATGATACAAAGACACAAAAAGGAAATTTCAACTCCTTGCAAGAACTGCTTCAAAGATCTGAACTACTCTAGGTTAGCTTGAACATGTCAGGGGGGAATGAAGCTATGAAATACAATTAGGGAGAAATCTGAGAATTCACATATCATGTAATTCAGCAAGGAAGGTTCTTTTAAAGTTAATGTTCTAACACTAACTGGTTAATATCTGTTTATAATTCAATAGAAACTATATTTAATACTGGTTTGGGAAACGGATTGCTCTACAAAGGTATCGAGTACTTGTTCTACAAAGCACAGTTACGATGAGCCTCTCTTTATTATTCACATATTTTGATATCAGAAATAATAACAGCTCTCTGGTTCCCTCCAGAGACAAAAATATACTGGAGAGCAATGACCCCATAATAGACATCCATCCAGAAGCGGGATAGCCAATCTCATTTGGCTCTGATTTCAAAGTGGCCATTCCTTTGGAAAGTGTGCGTGGGCCGGGGCCGGGAGTGGGGGAGATTCTACCTCCTTCTAGGACTGAGAGCCTTGCAGGCCTAACTTGAATAAAAAATCAATGTGACCGCACTTCTGAATGCACAAACAAAATAAAATTAGACACGAGACTAGAACAATGGCTCAGCAATTAGGGATGTGTTCTGCTCTTGCAGAGGAGCTGAGTTCTAGACCTGGCAGTCAGGTAACTCACAGCCACCTCTAACTCTAACTCCAAAAGACCTGAGTTCAATTCCCAGCAACCACGTGGTAGCTCACAACCAGCTACAATGATATCTGGCATCCTCTTCGGTGTTTTATACAATATATTAATATATAAAATATGAAGACAGTAACGTTTCTTTATTCTAGCATGATATTTGACCCCCACATCCCCTGCTATATGTTGAGTTGATGATTTCAAAATGTAAAAAGGTATTTGCCTAGTTATATTACTCTATTTTATGACAGATAGTAAAATTCTCAATTTGAAAAGTTCCTGAGTAATGAAATGAGCACAGTCACACCCATTTTCTTCTTTAAATGGCTTCTGTAACTGAGACGGGGCAGAAGAGATGGTTTGGGGGAAGGGTGTCACAAGGTGACATTGCTCTCACAGCTTTGACAGCACTGCAGCTGTTGACCCAGAATTCCTCAGACCTTCTACCCTAGTCAACAAGTCTTGCCAGACCAAGCTATAATCCCTTTAGCAAATGAGAATTTCTCATGGCCTTAGTGACCACACACTTGCTCTCTGTGGAGAAGCCCAAGCTTTTAAAATCACTAACATCAGAAATGGCTGGGGCCATCTTTTAATTTTTATTTTTATCCATGAGAAAAGAGAAGCAATGTAAGAGAATACAAATCATTTACAGGAGGGCTCTGCTTACCTCTCTACTTCAAAAGAGAAGCTTGAAAAGCTAAACAGAAACATTTCAAAGGTATCCATGCCAGGAAGTCAAACTCCATCCAAAAGCGGAAGGAGCCTGCCAGATTTGGTGGGTCCTGCTCCAAATACTGCTTGTTGACAAAATCCCCAGGAAGCCAAAGCCTGAATTAAGGTTTCTCGTCCCAGGGCCCAGCATGTTCAAGCAAAAAAGGAGGAGGAGGAGACCCACGAGTGACTCTCCGAGGTTGGAGTCTGCATTTTTAAGGCAGCAGAACACGGTCTTCAAGAGAGATCGCCCAAGAAGTCCTAACATCAAACTGGTAAGATGATAACATGGAAGAATGTAGTAAGATGATAACATGGAAGAATGTAGTAAGATGATAACATGGAAGAACAGTCAGGCACATGGGGGTGGGCGGGGATGAGGGTCGGGTCTGACTTCATTCTTTTTTCCTACCCCAGTTTTAAGACCTCTCATGAATAACCATCATCCTTACCTTGGTTTCACCTGCAGTCAGACAGACAGACAAGTATCTACCTCATGAGGCAGTGCTGGCCAGTCATCAGCATCCTAGTAACATCAGGGGAGGTCCTGACTCTGATTTAAGCACGAAGCCTGGCTCACTCCAGTCTTCTGGGGCAGAGGATAGAATTGTGGATATTCTCTAAGTGGAAACTATGCGGATACATTGAGTTTATAGTAACCAAAAGGAAGAAAGAGTGGATTATCACTTAACCAAAATTACAATATGATGTTGCAGGTATTTGTCAGGAAGTTGTTAAATTTGTGCTTCTATAACAAATGTTTGAGTTTGGATCCTGCCTTTATACCTAGGTAACCTTTGAGGAGACTGTCAATTCTTTTAAAACCCACAGTTTTAAATCCTGTTTAAATCATTCCTGTTAAGAGCAGCACTCACAAGGCTGAGGCAAGAGGATTTCTATAAGCTCTAGGCCAGCTTGAGCTGAACTGTGAGCTCTATATAAACCCTGGCCTACAGAGTACAACCTTGTCTTCAAAAAAGATGTAAATAATAATAGTGCCCATCTCAAAGCTGTTACAAGTATTAGGAGAATAGTTCTTGGTATATAGCAAGCTCTCAACCAACATTTGTTATTGCTCCTAACGGATTATGAAGTTACAGTATTCGGTGGAGATGGCACCAGTAGGAGAGGCAGTCAGCTTCAGTATGGCGAGCTGGTACAGAGTTAGCTTTGACGAGCAATATGCATGCATACCAAACCATTCACTAGACCTGAGGGTGAAGAGCAGGCTAAATCTACCTCTCTGTGACTGAGAGAGTCATGGGTTTTTTTTATATTAATTTTTATTTTATGTGAATTGGTGTTTTGCCTGCATGTATAACTGTGTAAGGGTGTCAGATCTTGGAATTACAGACAGTTGTTAGCTGCCATGTGGATGCTGAGAATTGAACTCAGGTCCTCCGGAAGAACAGTCAGTGCTCTTAACCACTGAGCCATCTCTCCAGCCTGAGTCATGATATTTTTATTATTATTATGAATAAAGAAGTCACATTTTCTATCCTATCCTTGTATATCCTTATTCAAGGTCCCTTCCCCCTCCCACTACATCAGGTCATTCTCTCTTCTCCACAACTCCCCATCCCTCCCATGGGCAGGTGGTCCCAAGGTCCCACTGTCCCAATATTGCTTAGTTCAGTCTCCACTCCTGGCAAATCCAATTTTCTCCCCCTAACATCAAGACTGAGTCAGGTGTTCCCCTAGGGGGAGTGGGATTCAAGGAGTCATGATATTTTTAAGGCTATTTTGGTGAGGGTAAGAGCTGAGGATAAAAAAAATTATGAGAAACAGGATCTGGAAAATCTGATCTTCCATGAGTTCAAGGATGGTCACAAATGGCACCAGGTACATCAAGCTGATCACCGGGCCATGGTTAACAGTAACTGCCAGGTAGATTCTGCCTACTCTTGAAGAACAGTGATCAGAAAGAATAGATGGATCAGGTAGAGAGACGCTTGGACTTCAGAGATGTGAGCAGGTCCTAGATACAACATAGATGGAGAGAATTCAGGAATACTGTCCATACAGACTGTGGTAGACTGTGGCATGGAAGCTTGAAGCAGCGGTCCTCCAGAAATGCCCTTCAGACCTACCCGTTCTCATGTCTGCCTCGGCACACAGTGACACAGAATGCACGAAGTGTGCTAAACTTGGCAAAGTCCCCTGATGGCCACAAATATTATCCAATAAGAAATATGGGGGGGCATCATCCAAAACAAAACCAAAATAATACAGCCAAGGTCATAATACTCATACACAGGAGGTCCTGCTGTGCCTGTGGTTCTGATGCTGTGGGGAGGAGACACTGGGCCCCAGGAGGCAGCTCTCTGCATATGGCGGTGTTTAAGATGATATCATATATATCTTCTCACCATCCTTTTGAACACTGCTAGGAACCCCTTATGCATAAACAGAGGAGGTTCTGTACAGCATCATTGAAAAGGTTAAACAGTTTGCAGTTGTCTCACGGATATTTCAGGAAAGTACCTGACTTTAACAAAATGCATGACTTGCACAATCCATGTACTGTCATGTTTTCCTTCAGAAACAACAATAACAAGATCAACTAAGCCGTGGAAGACAAGCAGGAGGTGATTGACATCACAGACCGAACCCTGGTGTCTGCAAAGGCCAGACTACTTCACAAAATACAAGTACTAAACACCGACCCCACCTAGGACACCAGGAGCCTCCTGTGTCAGCCCTTCATGGCCTTTGGGAGGGGTCATGCAGCAGAATGAGGGTCCAAGGCTGTGGGAATCCTTGAGATGGAGCAAATAAACATGTGGTGAACTGCTAAAACTGGGCAGAAAGAGATATTCCAGCAACCTGCCATGAAAACAGCAGCTTTTCTATACAACAATAACAAATTTTCATAATAGGTAAAAAGGGGAAGGTAGAACATTCCACTCACAATAGCTTCAAAAATCTTGGGGGTGGGGATCCTGGCAGGATAGCTCAACAGATAAAGTGCTTGGTCTGCGATCCTTGGAACCCATCTAAAGGGGGAATAAGGTACCAGCTCCACCAGTGTCCGCTGAGCCTACAGTGGGGCATGTACACATACATTACAGAGGGAGGGAAGGGGATGGAGGGAGGGAGGGGAGAAGAGAGAGAGAAAGGGGGAGGGGAGGAGAGGGGAGATGGGGGAGGGAAGGGAGGAATGGACAGCACATATCCACAGTGGAATTTTCTTTACCTGGAAAGAAAATGAAATCACATTGTCAAAGAAAGAATAGATCTGAAAATCATTAAGTTAAATAAAAATAAGCCAGATTCAGAAACACAAACATTTTCTCTTATATAAACAAAGATTTTAATTTGTATGTGTTTGTGTGTGTATGAGTGTCTACGTGAGTATGACCATGTTTCTCTATGCACACGAGTATATGTGAATGTGTTTAAGAGTGTGCATGAGTGTAAATGCATGTGAATATGTATAAGAGTGTGTGTGAGTGTAGGTATGTGTGTAAATGTGCGTAAGAATGTATGTGAGTGCGTGTAGAGTGTGGAATGTGTGTGTATGAGTGAGCGTGTGTTATGAAACCAAAAAGGGGACCCTGAGAGGGGAAGAAGAGCTGCTGAGGCAGAGGGAGTGTGGGAGGAGTTAGATGTGCCACGCGCTATTAACAGGGTGAGGGGTTGGAGGAGGGCATTTGGAGAGGAGACGAGTAAAACAAACTGTATGACATGCTACAATGAAACACTCTTTTACACGCTATCCTTACAATTGTATTTTTAAAAAAAACCCACAAAGACCACTTCACTCTAGTTATAGCTACTATTATAAAAAAGAAAAGAAGAGAGTAAGAGATGCAGAGGAGGATGTCTATTGAGGAGAAGCCCCATGGTGGAGACTTCTCAGAAAACTAGAACACTAGCAGTCACTTGACCCGGCACGCTCACTGTGAGTACATATGCAGAAGAAAGGAATTACTATGATAAGAGACGTCTGCACTCCATTCACAAGAGTCAAGGATGGGAACAACCAGGGCCCAGCAACCAGTGAATGGAGAGAGAAAATCTAGAACATATATTATTCAGCCATGAATAGAATACAGTCCAGACATTTATGGCAGCAGGGGTGAAGCTGGATACTGTGACATTGAGTGACATAAGCCAGATATAAGAATGTCAATATTACATTCAAATCTCATCCATGCATGGAATCTAAGAAAGTCAGCCTCAAAGTTACAAATCTGTACCCCAAAAGTGATCTATGTATCTTCTGACACCCTAAGCGCCAGGCAGCCATGTGGTACACTTTAGACAGATGAATAAAAATAAAACATCAGTACAAATATTTTTTAAGAAACTAAGAACCCCAAAGTATGCAGTTATGATGCTAATTATTTAAATTTTAGTAATTTAAAAATTTTTTAAAATCCAGCAGTGCCAGTGGCAAGGGGTGGCATCATGACGGGCTCCAGCTGGATCGAGGGCTCCTTCATACCACTTTGAAGAGTGCGGTGGCCTCTCCACCCAGGCAGGAAACGGTCCTGAGCATATGGGAAGTTCGGCCTGTTCAGAACAGTGAGATGACCACTGTGGCTACTATAAAATGAAGAAGGGAACTGGGAGGGCACAAAAAGAAATCATAAAATGGGGTCCTTAAAGGCAATCGTACAATTTTGGACCTATTGCAGCAATCTATGAAGAAAAACTCATGAGCTTGGTTGAAATTACTGTCAGAGAAAACCCTTAATCAAACGGTCCACCAATCCTACCCCTTAAGCAACCATCCACACACAGCAATGACGTCATCACACTTCATCATGGTGCTGAGGCACACCATATGCAGGTCTTCCGTGACCATCACACAGCAGAGTTTGCAAGTATTTTACAGTATCCTCGTTAACTGCAGAAATCACTAGTGTCTGTATAATTGTCTAAGTTCCCTTAGCTACTTGTTCCAACTATCTACTGAGGTCTCCAGTCATGAAGCACAGGTCAAGTGCAATAACCACAAAGTTGACTTTAAATTGGAAGCAATTTTACAGTTGGTGCCCACACTCCCTATTCCTTGTCCATATTCCTGGTTCTGGTGTCAGGCAGCGATGCTAGAGCAATGGTTATCAACCTGTGGGTCATGACCCCTTTGGGGATCAGGCCAGTCTTTCATAGGGGTCAACATATCAGATATCCAGATTATCATATATTTGGATTACAATTCACAGCAGTAGCAAAATTACAGCTATGAAGTAGCAATGAAAGTAACTTTATGGTTGTGGGTACCACAACATGAGGAACTGTATTAAAGGATTGGAACATTAAAGAAGGTTTAGGACCACTGTTAGGGGAAGGCCCAGTGTCAGCCACACTGTCTGGAATCTGGACCTGAGTACTCCATGTCTTCAGTGGAGATCTTGCTTTTCTCTGGCCAGGTGTTCCTTGCTTGTTTCTCTTCAGCCTGAGAATCCTGACTCTTCTCAAACACCTCAAACAACGTTTCATTGACTTGATTGTCTCCAAGTATGAGCTTCCTACTTGGGATGCTGAAAGTTAAGAAACTCCAAGGTCTCTGGCTGTCTTCTCTATCACCCTTCCCCTGTGGGGCACTGAACATAAAATACCTGTCTGATAGGGATACAAGCTAAGAGATAAGAAGAAATGGCCCAATGAAGAATTTTATTCCACCCCATGGCTGACGCATCAGTTATAACACGATGTCAAAAGCCAGAGCTGAGCAGCAGGCATTCAGTAAACATCACTTCTAAGTGAATGCCAGATAATCAATCCAGTGTGAGAGCTAGAAAGGCTTGGAAAGCCCTGCGGAGTAAGGCTGTCAAGACAGTCTGAGAAATGGTTTCTGGGGGTGGGGGAGGTACTTAAATGTGTGTGTCTGTTTTTAATTTGGGGAATGTGAAACAGAGGAAACGGACAACATGAATACATCCCTATCCCCAAATGTTTCATCAACTACATTAGTGATGTCACAGTCTTGGTGTTTTGTTTACAAACTATTATTAACTATATATTTCTAAAAGTTAAGAACTTTAAAAACAAAATCTCATGTTGTCATTACATATAGAATTTAAAAAAACATTGAATAATGAACTATTCAACAGTCAGGTTTCCCCCAGTTGTGTTCATTTGAAACATACCAGTGAGTTGGATTCAATAGGTCAAGGTGAGTATTGCCAAGACTGGGGAATCTGTGTTCGGTCCCTAGAACTGAGCACTGAGCACTGTCCCCTGACCTTCAGGCTCACTCTGTGTCACATGCACCCATGTGCACATATGTATGTGCATGTGCACACACACTAATAAAACAGAAACTAAGTGTAAAAATGTGTAGACAGCTTCTACCAATTTGATCCTAAACAAGAGAGTTCATAACTTTTCTCTTTGTTTTGTCTTAATATAAAACAGCCTTTATCTACAAAGTTCTCCACATTTCCATTCTTATCATTTATTTTTTGAAGACACCAAATTGTCCTGTGTATTTTTAATTTTTTTTATTTTACTGATTCTGTTTTTGTTCTCCCCTTATTTCTAATTCTGTTTCTTCACTATAAGCTGGTAGTCAGGATGAGAATTTTGATTTGGTAATGATATATGAGCCCTACACACACACCACATACACACACACACTCACACACATATACCTGATTGTGCTTTGTGGGTGGTACTGCAAATTTCAGGAGGAACTGTAAAATATCCTGTTGCCCTTCTGGAACGTGAGCAATCACTGACCACATTTCCCCAGACTCACAACCACATAGAGGATTTGTGTTAGCATTTGGACACTTATACTAAACCTCACAATAAAGAATTCATTCTCTTCCTTAATTTTCTTTTTGTGGACAGGGCAGTTTTTGGTATTGATATACATTCTCTAACATTCCAAGACTAGCTGGAGTCAATAAGGTGGGGAACAGGGAGACAGTCACAGCAGACTGCCCAGACAATGTGCAGCTTTGTCATGATGCAAAGTGCAACGGAGAGAGACTCTAATGCAGATACTGGGGGGCTCCTTCAGAAATCCAGGTGGGATTTCTGTTGCGCTCACTACTCAATCACATTCTTAGTTCTGCCAATAAAAACAAAACATTCACTGTGTCCACCATTTCCCATTCACTTCTTTAAACTAGCATATCTCCCCCCACACACACTACACATATACACTTGAATATACCTGGTTATAAATTTTTTAAAAAAGATGGATTTATTTATAGACAGTCTCACCAAGGCTAAAACACAAAAACCAATGGCTACATTGCACAACAGAAGCAGCAAGTGTATTTCTATGCAGGCCATCTGCAAGCTGTTGTGGTATCATAACAATTCTTCCCTTTGTGCCTCAACTGCTAACACACCTGTTAAGTATTTAGTCCACAGGGCAGACAGAGAATTATGCTAATTGCTCCCAAGACTAGCTCTTTCAAAAATAAGGCTGAGGCTGGATTCAATTCTTATCCAATGGGTAGTTTTTGTTTTTGTTTTTGTTTTTTTGTAAGTAACTTTATGTGCATTTATTTCACAGGTTCAAGCCGAGTCCTTCAAAAAGGAATGATTTCTCTTTTTCCTACACACCTATTTGAAGGCAAAGATTCAAATCACTTTCTCTTAAAGCTGCCATTACCAAAGCATAAAAAATATAAAATCTATCAGCTCAAGGTGTTGGGAATCTTCTCCTGCCACCAAGAAAGAGTAGAGGTTAGAAATATTAGTTCCACAAAGAGCTTTCAAACCATGCCAGCCGCTTGCTGCTTCCACTGCGGTGTTTTGCATGAAAGTAAAAGCCGTATGGAGTCCAAGTCCGTTGCCTGTAGCCTCAGGCACTAAACTCAGCCGCATTCTACTTGACGCTTTAGTCTGTTGCTTGGCATGAGATTTCTGACCCCATATGGCCAGAGGTCCAACCCTCCCATGGCAGCTTTCCTCCTCCCTAAAAAATGACTCCCCTCACCCATTTTATCCTGTTTGGCCTATGTCTCAGGCACATTGCTAGCTAACTCTTTCATCTTAATTCAACCCATTTCCATTAATCTACCTGGCCACATGGTCCATGGCCAGCTCACATAGTTCCCTTCTTCTAGTGCGGCTGGATGGAGACTCTCTGACTCCGCCCTCCGCTACCTGTCTCTGATTTCCTGCCTACCGCTACAGTGCTCACCACAGGCCAAAACAATTCCTTTATTCACAGAGTGACTTTCACAGCGTACAGACGAACATTCCCACCACACCCACTATATGGGATCAAAAATCTTGAACAACATAAGACATGGATAATCTGAAAATAAAACAAATAAATAAAAATAAAACAAAAGACAAAGAGAAAAAGAAGAAATGTGCTCAACTCCAACAAATCATTGCTGTGCGGGACAAGATAGTAGGAGGTGGTTTGGGGTTAAGAAGGGAGTAAAATATGCCAATATTTTTGCACTTGTATGTATCCCCCAGTGAAACTGCTTCAGAAAACCCCTACAGTGACTCTTTACCATAAGCCTACACAACAAAAATAGTATCCTGTAAAATTCAATGTCTTAGTCAGTGTCCTTTTGCTGTGAAGATGCACCATGATCACAGCAATTCTTATAAAAGAAAATATTTAATTGGGGTTGGCTGACAGTTCAAGGGTTTACTCTATTATCATCTTGCAGAATGTCCTTGCAGGATGGCGCAGGGGCAGTCATGGTGTTGGTACAGTGAAACTTCTAAATTCAGATCTACAGGCCGGCAGGAAGGCTCTAAAAACCTCAAGGCACACCTCAGTGACAGACTTCCTCCCAAGGCCACACCTCCTCATCCCTCTCAAGCAGCACCACTCCCTAATGACAAAGCATTCAAATACATCAGCCTCTGGGGCCATTCCTATTCAAATGACCACCCTCAGTGATGTGATGATGGAGTAAGCAGGGGGCAAAATCAACAATTCTCTACAACAGCTGTGGGAGCCACCACAGAGCTGGATTCTTAGATAAATGTCAAATGGTGGGCTGTTTCCTTCCTTTCCTTTTCTGTGATGAGGATTTGTGTAGTTCTGCGGTCCTCAGAGAAGCTGCCATGCATTTCTCTACATTGAAATATTATACAAAGTAGAAATTTCAGGCAACTCTAAGGAGGATCCAAGCTCTCGACCCTCACGTGAACTACCCCATCTACTCATCACAGCAAGCCTACAAAACAGCAGTTACCTTCTGAAAAAGTGGAAACTGAGGCTCAAAGAACGAAGGCACTGCCTCAGCCTTTACCTTTATGAAGTTGCATAGTCGGGGCTGCCATTTTCCAGTTTTCAAAAATGTGTTTCTTGCCGTTTTGTTAGGTAGCCCAGAGCAAAAATGTAAAAGAGGGTGGTTGAGAAAAGGAAAAAAGTCCTAAGACAGGAATCTGTGAAACTCAATCACAGCATAATTAGAAGTTTTTAAAGGGAGGGGGGCAGTGTATCTGTAATCTGTTTGCAAACAGCGCATTAGGTGGAATATCACCACACAGCTAGCCGGCTAGGTGACTTTGGCCTCTACTTTCTCATCTGTAAGACAAACCCCATGAGAATGTCACAGGACCATCCATCAGCTGCAGGGCCAGCCTCTGCTTAAGCCTCAAATCTGATAACTATTTATTTCTCTTCACAGTTCTCATAACCGCCCCTCCTCCACCCAGATCAACGCCCAGCATTGGTGGCACATGCCTTTTATCTCAGCACTTGGGAGGCAAAGGCAGTTGGCTCCCTGAGTTCAAGGACAGCCAGAGCTATATGGTAATGGCCTGTCTCAAAACAGTAACATCAACAACAACAATGGGGGAGAGGGAGATACGAAAGTTGTCTACAGACAGGAGAAGAGCCGGCCTGCAACATGAATGATCTCAGGCCCTCACCTAGATCAGCGAGCTGTCCTCTTGGTCAATGGTCCTACATGGAGCGTGCTTCCAGAGAGTCAGGACAACAGTCCTCTGTGGCTAGAAGCAAAGTTGTCTACACGGGAGACTAAAAGCAAAACCAGAAGGTCACAAAAGAAAGGCTCCCACTCTCTAAGAAAGATAAAATTGCACCCATCGTTCCTGTCCTTGATATTGTAAACATGCTGAATGGATTCAGTTCCTTAAATAGCAACTGGGCAGGTCATAATTGCTCTCTGTAATTAACTACATCAGAAGCATTTTTCCTAACACTCCCTTAGGTGGATTTCCAAAAAGTATGTAAGACTTTTTCTTTTTCTGTATCCGTATCTAAGCTGGTAATAATTATATCAAATCTTTGCCAGTATCTTAGAAATTAATATTTTTAAAACATTGATGTAATTATAGCTAATGGGTTATAGACAATTGGATAACTAGTCAGAACATGTCTAAGAAGGCAAACACAGAAATTTAAGTGAGTGAAGATGGATATGTGATTTCATCTGTATCAGGCTAAGGTACAGAAAGGTAGGATAAACCCCCCAGGGAGTGAAATCTTATATAGTGATTGTCTTCTTGCAGAGATGGTCACTGAGAATAAAAATATGTTGTTTGCCGGGCTGGGGTAGTGCTAGGGCCCTCTGGACACCAAGTAAGGCCTGTGAGGCTTAGACTCTGAAGTGATGGGGAGTTAAGAATATGCCAGGAGGGTTCCGCAGCCTTCATTCTGTCCCACTTCGGGGCTTCCCAGATCGCTTTCTTTTTCTTACTTTAGTCTCTGAGTCTGAGATTTGAAACCCAAGCCACTGTAAACACAGCTTTTTATCAAGATAGAAGTGCTTTGGATTTCAGATGCATCATTTCAGAGCTCAGGGATGTGTGTGTGGGTGAGCCAGATTAGTGCCATGAGATAAAAAGCTGGACTGCCATCCTCGGGCAATGGAACAGAGTTGGGAGTGAAGGAACCCTGAAATGGGACCAGGAAAGTGGAGGGGGAACATTGCAGTGAGCTGCAATGCTTCTGTTCCTAGGAACATCTGCCATCTGTGAGACTTTCTTAGAGCACCTGAGACTAAGTTGGGTCTACTTCTAGTCTAGATTTTTGTTTGCTTTGTTTTGTTATTTGTTTTTTTTGGGGGGGGGTTATTTTGCTTATGTGCACAAGTATTTATCTACATATATGTATCTTAGGGCTTTTATTGCTGTGAATAAGCCATGATCATGGCAATTCTTATAAAGAAAACCTTTAATTGGGACTCACAGTTCAGAGGGTCAGCCCATTATCATGATGGCAAGGAGCATGACAACATGCAGGCAGACATGATGCTTGAGTAGTAGTTGAGAGTCCTACATCTGGATCAGAAGGCAACAAGAAGTTGACTGAGACACTGGGCAGTGTCTTAAGCATAGGAAACCTCAAAGCCTGCCCCCACAGTGGCACACTTCCTCCTACAAGGTCACACCTCCTAATAGTGCCACTTCCTATGAGGTTATAAAGGCCAGTTACATTCAAACTACCGCAGTGTGTATGGGTATCATTGTATGTCCACTGAGTCTAGAAGAAGGTATTGGACCCATACAACTGTAGTTACAGATGGTCCTGAGCTAGCTCATGAGTGTTAAGAACTGAACCTGGGTCCTCTGTAAGAGCAGCAGGTGCTATTAACCACTGAGTCATCTAGATAAAGTCTCACTCTGTAGACCATGCTGAACTCAAAATGGCAATCCTCCTGCTTCAACCAGCTAGATTTTCCTTTAAGACAACTATATGTGACAGATAGAGAAGTAGGTCGGTCTCTGTTCTTCCTCCTGAGCCTTGCATCCTCAAGTGATAATAAGCCCTGATAATAGTGTGGGACACAAACCCTCCCAGATTCCCAGCATACGTAAACAACAGTCAACCTCCTCTTTATGGTGCTTACCTACATAATACATGACTATAATTGTGTGCTTAATATTTTGTAGCTTACAAAGCAAACGTTCTGAAACATTTGTAGGTGTTAGCACAACTCAGATGGGAAGAGATCCTGGCACTCAAAAGCCAATAAATAGTGAGTGTTATAGCTCTGACGGAAAAGTATTCTGGCATTTCTGGCATTCGGGAGCCAGTGAACACCACAGGTCATAGTAAGCATAGATGGCAGCTTACAGCCCCACTCTAAGGAAAGGCTTCCCCAGTGTTAACAGTTCTGCTCCAGCAGGGGAGGGCCTCCCCAGTGAAGTTGTTACAGTCCTGCTCCCATTTCCCAGAGTGTAACAATACTGCTTCCCTAGGGGATGAAAGTATTACAACTTTGCTTCCCTCAGCCATTCTCTGTCCAGGCTCCTTTGCTGTTCCCCTGAAAGAAGTTCATCACCTCATTGGAGATATTTACTGGGAGGGAAGGATCCAGGAGAGTGGCTGCTTCAGCCCATAGTGGGACAGGGCAGCAGGGAAAAGGCAGCAGGTACAGGGATTATATGGGGCTTTTAAGGGGCGGAGTTTTTTAGAGAGGGGACGGGCAGATTTTCAATCCCTGAGCTCTGACTGGCTAGATTTCTGTGCTCAAGGATTGGCTGGTTTTCTCCTCAGGGATTGGTTCATTTTTGATGCCAGATTTGACTCTGTTTTCAGGGTCAAAATATGTTTCTTTCACTAGTTCTGATTTCAGAGCCAGGGTGGGTTTCTTTCAGTGGCTCAGGGCTAAGGTGGCTTCTTTCACTGGCTCTGATTTTAGAACTAGGGCAGCTTTCTTTGGCTAGTCCTTTTCCCCTACAACATTAATTTCATAGGTAAACATCTGGAACTAATTAGCTGAGATAAACTCTCACCCTTCATGACTATGTAATATGAGACACATGCATCTGTTCATTCAATAAATAAACAATTTGTGACATGGCAATTTATCAAAAGACGAAACCTCTGATGCATTTACCTAATTATTCTTTATCAATAAAAAAAATCAGGAGTTAGATATCAAGATAAGAACATGAATGGTCAGGGAAGTGGCAAAGTCACCAGGGACCTCTTACTTCTTCTGTTCCTCCATCCAAAAGGGCCAAGATCCTCTCTAAGCCCCGCCTTACTACTTCCTGTCTCTCTATCTATCTTCATCCTCCCAAATCTCTATGGTTAATTTTGGTCAGCTAGTAGCTAACTCCCACCTTCCAATTCAAAGCAAGTTTTATTTTCAGAATGCGATCAAAATATCATACAACAAACCCCTATCTATATCATGTAGCTTTTGTTCTAGTAGAAGAGCTAGACAGTGAACATATGTATACTAGCCCCTAGAAAGCCATAAGAGAAAAGCTATGAGAAGTGACATGCTGAATTCTGGGCAGGTAGGAATGCAGTTTCAAACGTAGGGACCGGGAAAGAGCCACTAATCTGGGTTTTTGTTGTTGTTCTGTTTTGTTTTCTGTATTGAAACCTGAGCTATGGCTTCACACACGGTCTACCATGAGGAGTATTTCCAACCCTTTCACTATTTTGGATTCTTTTTTAGACATGGGAGCACAAGATTGCTTTCAACTTGTGATAATAGCTGAGGGACCATCTAGAATTCTTGATTTTCTACTTCCAAAGTGCAGTATTACAATATCATATATTGTTGGGAACCAGACCCAGAGTTTCATGCGTGGTAGCATGGACATAATGAGCTACATCCTCAGCCCCACTATGTAGGTTTTAGAGAAAATGACTCAAATGAAGCAATCACATGCACATTAGGAGAGGAATAGCTGCACAGACAGACACCCAAATCAGGAGAAAAGTGGTATCTGAGTGACCAGAGTAATCAACAGGAGCAATAGTGGGATTAACAGGAGTCAGAGGAACCATTGAATCAGGAGAACCTTGTAGAACATGGGGCCAAGGTAAGACGTTTCAGAGTAAGGGGACAAGAAGCCCTCTCTAATTCAGATTTCAAAAGGGTAAACTTAGGGTTCTAGCCAGGAGAATTGTTGGGGTACCCTGCACTTAAGGTTGCAGACCACTGTGTCTACTCAGCTTTCTCAGTATGGTACAAAAATGGAGCCCTTATAGCAGGGCTCTCTCCTTCCTTGTCTGGATGGTGTCTCTAGGCCAGGAGTCCTGACCTTATCTGGAGGCTGTCCCCAGGCCTGGAGGACTGAGCTTGACTCAGATCCCTGAGGTGTTTTCCTCTGTATGATAACTAGGCATTCTGCTCCAGCTCTATGGTAGGAGGTGACGCTCCAGCTGCTGTTGCAATCATATCTCCCCTTGGTCTAGAATAGAGCTGTGCTGTAACACTGAAAACTGTCTCTCAGAAAGCTGCTTCCCAAGTATTGGAAATCTATCTCACTTCTGCTCCCTACTTTCTAGCAGACTGGCAGACAAGGATCACACACACACATACACACACACACACACACACACACACACAAACACACACCCTGGGAGACCCACAGAGAATGTTGCAGTAAATACTGGCAAGAGGTACAATGGTTTCTATTCACTGGCATCTACAAAATGGATGTAGTGATGTTCACTGGCCAAAGTTAGGCAGCATAATTTGCATCAATAGATATGAAGCCCTTAGGATTGTATTTTGCCATGAGGGAAAAAACTAATCTCCCAATTAGCCTCATTTTATGGACACTGAACCAAAGCCTTACAATTCTTCTTTTTCCATTTTACTTTATGTGTACAAATGTTTTTCCTGCATGTATTTCTGTGTACCACCTGCATGCAGTGCTGGCAGAGGCCGAAAAAGAACCATGAATCTCCAAGAACTGGAGTTACAGACAGCTGTGAGCCACTATGTGGGTGCTGGGAATCAAACACAAATCCTCTGCCAAGAGCAGCTAGTGAATCCCCTCTAGTCCACAACCAAAGCTTTAAAAAAAAAGCCAGCTGACTTGGCGAAAGTTAGAGCATTGCGAATATGCTATAGGTAGGAGGCTGCCAGGTGTGTGACTCCTGCCTCTGTCCTCAGGGAAGTCACTCATCTAACTGCCAAAGCTTGCCCTGGTCCCATCTGTTAGTCAATCATCAAGCAAAACAGGGCACAGGGTTCAATAGTGGGGAAGAGACAGAGTCCAGAGATGAGGATGGGCGTCTCCTCATTAAGGCAAGCACACACCAAGAACTCACAATGCATTAGGGAAAGAGAAGCAGATGGATGAAGAGTCAAATGTGTGGGCGTGTAATGAGGAATAAAAAAATAAAGGACAAAGGAGACAAAATCCTAGAGAACAATTCTACCTGGCTAAGCCCTTTACGAAGCTGGCCCTCCCTGCCTCCCTATAAAATACTGTCATTCCAGGCTGGAGAGACGGCTCAGAGGTTAAGAGCACTGACTGCTCTTCCAGAGGTCCTGAGTTCAATTCCCAGCATCCACATAGCAGCTCAAAACTATCTGTTGTTCCAGCTCCAGGCAAATA
This sequence comes from Sigmodon hispidus, assembly GCA_004025045.1. Taxonomy (NCBI): domain Eukaryota; kingdom Metazoa; phylum Chordata; class Mammalia; order Rodentia; family Cricetidae; genus Sigmodon; species Sigmodon hispidus. The sequence goes on along the minus strand of PVIH01000808.1, from coordinate 259,842 downwards.
AAAAAATACATTAAAAAAAAATACTGTCATTCCTGGAAGACTTTGCTTCTGACCTGCTCCAAGTCCCTCACATTTCTCCTTAGCATCAATAAAATACTGTCAGCCAGTAATGTTGACTAATCATAACTCGGCTGAAGAAACAGACACAGATGTATACACTTCAAATCAAGGCCGACCGGAGAACATGACTGCTGTAATCAGGAGATCCAGAAGAAACAGCTGTTTATCCTTCAGCTAAGTTATTCTTTTCATTGTGTCTAGGTGGCGTGCCTTTTCTTCCTCACATTCCCCCACAAAGATAAGTAGTTCTGTAATTATTTTTGCTTTATTTGTTATGAAAGATAAATTCAGAGTGAGAGACATGGAGATGACTTAGTCTGTAAAGTGTCACATGTCTGTAACCCTAGGGCTAAATTTTAGGCAGACAAGCAGAAAGCCGAGTCCAGCCAGCCTACCCATCAATAAGCATTGGTTTCAGTGAGAGGGCCTGTCTCAAGCAATAAGGTAGATATAGAAGACCCCCACAGAGAGAGAGACAGAGACGACAGAGACACAGAGAGACAGAAAGAGGGAGGCACAGAGAGAGAGACAGAGACAGAGAGACACACACAGAGACAGAGAGACACAGAGACAGAGGGAGACAGAGAGATACACAGAGATAGAGAGACACAGAGACAGAGGGAGACAGAGAGAGAGAGGGAGAGATCTAGCCCAATGGTTCTTAACCTGTGGGTCTTGACCCCTTCATGTTCTCATATCAGATATTTACATTGTGATTCATAACAGTAGTGAAATTACAGTTATAAAGTAGCAATAAAATTTTATGGTTGGGGGTCACCATAACATGAGGAACTGTATTAAAGGGTCGCAGCATTAGGGAGGTGGAGAACCACAGATAAAGCACAAAGTATCCCTAATGCAAAGAAACTCTGGTGAGGCAGTGAGATCTCATTGAGGTTCTTTCTCCAGCATGCACGGTGGAGCATCCTCACCCACCAATGGCCCCCCTTCTCTTCACTGAAAAGCTTAATGTATGTTAACACTCATTAACAAAAATAATCTTGGCCTAATTAGCATCCAAATTTATAAATCCTTGGAAATCAATAAAAAATGTCTTCTAATTTATGCAAATCACCATAATTAAATGTCATGAATTTTATGTTTATTAAGTTTCTATTTTAAAAAATGAAGAGAGCTTGGCTAAGGCCAGACCAAAAAATTCTCATTGCTAATAAAACAATAAAAATGGGAAGCAACACACAGGATGTGGCCATCTATTGGTTTGGTAGCATCTGAAACTAACAAGGCTGTTTTCCAGATTATTCCATTTCTTTTCCAGCAGGGCTGGATCTGAAAGACATAGTCAGATATGCAGGAGATAAATGTCAAGGGTAGCAAAGCCAGCATCACTGTGGGCAAGTTCATTTTCACTGGAATGAAAATCTGGATAAGAACATCTCCAAAGAGCCCTGACGCCTCAAGTGTAAAAATTGTCCTAATTGACATTTAATCATTTTGCCTTCATCTTTAATGGATTACTAAATATCTTTCAGACCATTACAAATAAAGCAGTACTGTGGGGTTTGTTTTGTTTTTAAGATTTGTTTTGTTAAATATAATTAGGGGGTTTGATCTGGGGGTCCCTCACAGCCAGCCCAGTTTTAATTTTGATAACACCGTGATGACTCCCCAAAGACCTTGCCTTGGAGAAGTCACATCTGTTCACCTAATTGACAATGTGAGAGAAAATTGTTATTTGTTTTCTTTGGCCTGTATCAAAAAATCTATAAAGCATTCATAACCATATGGTACCAAGGACAGGGCTATATAAAACCATACTAGTTATTCTGCTGGGAATGTATGGTCTCAAGTCATGATTGCATTTTCCATGGTACTTACAGTACACTAATAACTGCAAATGTGAAACATTCCCTCCTGGTATTATTCTGAACAAGGCTGAGAAACTACATCTATGCCAAGGGCACCCTTGGTTCAGACTGAGCTACAGCCAGGAATGAATGAGGAGAAACATGCTTTACTGTTGTTGTTGAATCAGAAATTTCCAATCAGTCTGCCAATAAATATGTTATTTCCAGAAAATAACTTGTCTAAGGATTAGGAAGAATTTTTTTCTCATTTTCTTTTCTTTTGACCAATGATTGTGTTAAAAGTGAATTTATGCAATGTCTATAATTACCTGTAAATTTAAAGTTTCTCTTTCCTTAGAATCATGCTTTATATGTTAAAAGATTAGAATAACATTATTCAAATAAATCAGGAATAATATGAAATAACTGGCTGAAAAGTGTTTCTCTGAAAAGTAATGAAAAAAAAATGATTAAGAAAGTGATTTCGGGGCTGGAGAGCTGGCTCAGAGGTTAAGAACACAGACTGTTCTTCCAAAGGTCCTGAGTTCAGTTCCCAGCAACCACTTGGTGGCTCATAACCATCTATGATGAGATCTGGTGCCCTCTTCTGTATACTGTATACATAATAAATAAATAAATATTTTAAAAAAAGAAAGTGATTTCATCTAAGTCTGGTCAAATTGTCCCCATGGCTGTGTCCCTAAGCGGGTAGGTCATGGGGTGTCATTCACATCATTAGCTCTAAGAATGACACCCTTTTGAGCTGTGCACAACCTGAGCAGTCCGATATGGGATCCACTATTTCCTCTGCCCTACAGATGCTACAGTGCTCATTTAACAAATCAGTTCTCAAGTGCCTGCCTCATCATCTACAAAGGACCTTTGTGTGAGGACTCATTATGACATCAAGTTACTAACATTACTAATGTGTTTCATTTTGTCAGCCATTGTATTATAACGGGAATAATATGTTAGTAGAGTAGATGAACCTTTACTTTTACTGAGAAAACTGCTCTGTAGATAAACACAATTAATCCTCATAATAAACTGGTGCAATAAAAAATATTGCCATATTAGAATAATTAATTTACAAATTAGAATATGAAGTTACATTTATATCCATCTCATCCCAAATTTTCCCTATGTAATTTTACTGTTTTTTTTTTTATTATAGATGAAGCCCTAAGAAACAGCAGTGAGGCTTCCCAAAGTGTGGAGATCAGTTGTTACAAAGTTGATGTTACAATCTAGAAGACTTATCTAGTGGAGGCAGAGGGCAGGTGGATTCCAGCCTTCCACCTTGTCAAGGCATGGTCCTTGTTTTTCATGCTGTGCTATGTACACCAGGCTAGCTGTCCATGGGTCTAGGTGATTCTTCTGTGTCCCCTGTTTTATTGTAGAAAAGATAGGATTACAGACGTGTGCCACCACATCCTGGATTTCAACGTGGATTCTGAGGATGAGACTGTCCTAGGGATTGCATGACCAGCCCCTTACATTGAACCCTTTACATTCTTGGCCCACCTTTCTGTCTGTTATTTCTTAGTGGGGTGTGTGTTTGTGTGTGTGCATGTGCATGTTTGCATGTGTGTGTATCTGGTGGTAAATATGGGTATAAGTCTGTATGTGCATGGGTGTGTGAACAGTATTGGTGGTATGAGAGTGTGGATATTAGTACAGGACGGTAACGTGTTCATGTGTGGATGTTTATACACACATATGGACATACCTGTTAAGATATCCAGACATCTAGTGGCATACAGTCTCTTGAAAAATTACTATTAACAATGGCTTCCTGATCAATCTCTTTTCCAGACAGAACTGGCCATGACGACGTCAGACTCCGACAGGGAGAGACAGTTTCCTGTGTGCCCATGGTGGCCCTACACTGAACAGTGGTATTCAGTGGAGACAAAGGCAACCCAATCTGGGCCTCAGATGGTCTGGGCCCTGGAATCTCAGGCATCTATAGTGGTTTTTGCACATGCCAAGATGCAACTTTACATGCATAGGCTTCCAGACAGTTTGGTTGTCATACTTTATTACTATGAGTCTAGTGAGTCCCAAAGCATGGGCTCTCAGGGATGTTAGAGCATCTGTTTTACATGTCTCTAGGACTTACAAGGCCTGATAAAAACATGTCTGAATCCTTATCAAGTAGCAGACACCTTATCTGGGCATGAGGACAGAACTATAATCTTAGCTCTGAGGAAGCCGAGGTAGGTTCAAAGTCCACCTGAGATCCTACTGAGTTCTAGGCTAGTCTGGGCTGCAGAGTCAAGTGAATCTGTATAATACCAATGACAAAGAGATAAGAAGAAAGAAAAGGATGAAAGACACAGAGCCTTGTGCATTGAACAAGACCATTAGTGCATTGTAAAAAACCCAGTTCCCCAAGGAAATGGAAATATATGTTTCTAAAGGCCAGATGATGATACCCGAGCTTCTTCAGAACATCCCTCCCCAAAATACCCCACAATACATCTCCCCTTTGTAATTCTTCAATAAGACTCCAGCTCAGAAATTCCTTCCATATTCTTTTAGATTGTCCAGCTCCCCAATTTTATTCTTTGTAAAATCAAATTGACTCAAGTTAAGTCCACAGCTGTTTTCAACTCAGTTTCTACAGCAAACTACTCTGTGAGTCAGGAAATATAAAACTACTGGAAAAAGTGTAAATATGCTTCAATGATATTTTTCATTAATGCAATTAATATATCCTGAAAAAAGAAAGTCCGTGGTGCCTGTAAATGCCTTTATGATTGTAAGTAATTTGATTAACACAGAAAGATTTGAAGAAATGGGTCTGAAAGTCCTGATTATTAATTACACAGATCCCAAACTGAGTTCATTCAAATGATGTACTAGCCATTGAAGGTTGTCTAAAATGAGTTTCTACAGAAATTGGGTAAAATTACATGGGGAATTATAATTCTGCACAAACAAGATCAATTGCCCCTGGTTTATGTACATTCATTCCCAAGTAAATTACACCAAGAAAGCAGCAGAGAAAATAATGTAACTCATCATTCTTCCAACATGCAATTTTGATTTTTATATTTTTTTTTAATCTAACAGAGAAAAGTCAATAAGAAATCTTTAGGACATTAGGAAATTATAATGGTTTTTCAGACCAAGTTGTGTAATAATTCATCTTAATGTGAATAGGTACTTTCTTATGTATCTTTCTGAGTATGTTCTTAATTATGGGTTAAAAATTTCCAGGGTAAAAATGGCATTTTGCTTATTTTTATTTTTTTCTGTTCTAAGGAGATCAAGTTTTGATAAGGTTTGACAGCATTGCCTACATGACAGACACACTGTAGAATCGCATCCTAAAATCACCTAGCAGTACCACAAACACACTTCCTACAATTCAAACACACAGAGAACCAAAAACAAAAACCTATAAATCACGCTTGCATATAAATTCATCTGACTGAATTATATTTCATAGGGAAGGAATGTTAAATTATTCCAGGTACACATGATAAGATGCACACCAAAGATAGGCTGCACATAGATTACTTTCTTTTTAAAATATTTTTATGTGCATTGGTGTTTTGCCTACATGTACGTCAGTGTGAGGGTGCCAGATTCCATGGAACTGGAGTCATAAACAGCTGAAAGCCACCATGTGGTTGCTGGGAATTGAACCGGGTCCTGTGAAAGAGCAACCTGTACTCTTAATCTCTGAGCCATCTCTCCAGCCCTTCTACTGATTTCTTAATCTAATTATTATGTCCTAAAAGCAGAGTGTTCCAGCTAAACCTCCATGGCTCTCTCTGACTATGCAGACCACACAGGGGATGGCAGATAACACAGTACTCCTTATATAGTCATGCCTACTGTCAGCCACACATGCAGAGAACATGGTAAACTGGGAGCTGGGCAGACATTCACAGCTGATTCATCCACGTGTACAGAGGACACGGCGTCTGGCTACAAGGGTTGTGGATTCTGTTTACAGTCATTAACCCCGGTCCACACACCTGTTCACACTTCTGCTCACCGTCTGCATCCTTTCCTCCATCATTTTCTTTTTCCTGGGCCCACCGAGGGTCTCCTTAGCCCGTCAGCTTTTTTAGTGATTTATTCTTCTCATATTTCTGTGTTTGCCCGACTAGTAAAATTTAGAGCTTCTTTTAAAATACACAGTGTTGATCAAAAAAATCAATATCATGACATGGAAAAAAAATCATAGACAAGGAATTGGAAATGACATAGAGAAAACATACCATCCAAAAGGAAGCTGGTTCAACGCTATCAGCAGACACAAATACGCACAATAATGGAAAAACAATTTGCCTAAAAATACAGTAGACTGGAGCATGTAATTACCTAAATATGTAACCAAAATATGTGTTAAGAATATTAGAACACTCATAAAAAGAAAGTTTACAATTTCTTAGCACAGTGACTCTGAGAACATGATGGATTTAAACAAAGTAGCAATGACACATGTGACATGTGATGGATGGGATTACAAGTGGTTGTCCTCCCCGTCCAGGAGGTTTGTCCCCAGACCACCCCAAAGGTCCCACATCCTAGCATGCTGTCTCATATAAAACAGAGAAGCAACTGCATCATCAGCACACCTGTTCGCACACTTTAAAATCACCTCCACATTCTGTATAACACCCGATAGAACACACATGCCCTGCAAACAACTTTTCAAACACAGGAAAAACTTAAAACACCTGATCTTAACCCTTCATCAATACCAATACCTCTACATTACCTATCCACAATTCATTAAGGTATGTAATATTAACAAAACAGTTAACATCACAAATACCCACATTTGGAAATTTCTAAATGTGATTGTGAGTCATCAGGAGAGGGGAAATAAATAAAAATGAAAATTAGAAAACACAAGATCACAAAAATATTAAATATTAAAGCTTACCACAGAAGAGGCTGGAGACAGCTCAGCAGGCAGGGCCTCGCATGCACAGAGCCCGGGGTCCATGCCTTTAATTCCTAATAACATGCAAAATGGCCGCCAGTACCAGGACTCAAGATCAAGAGTTCAATGTCAGCTTCATTTGGGGCTAGCCTGAGCTACAAGAGACCCCTATATCGATAACAGAAACCAGTCGATCAACCTACACTCTTCAGCATAATTTTTTAAAAAATGAAAAAAGGAACTAAATATTAATTCCCTCAACACAAGAATCTAGACACAGAAAATGGTGTCATCAAAAGACATAGAAGAAAGGGAAAATAAGCACAAAGGGCCGGACACCCAGAGGCTGACAGCTTTTATGACGCTAATAAAACAGACAAACAAAAATGGACAGATGGAAATCCTGGTAAGTCTATTAAGAGGGAAAAGCATAAACTGTACAAGTATATTAGGAATTCTTAAATCATCTGGGTTACCTTTTAGTTGTTTTTGACAAAGCAGATGACAAACCCAATGAAAGCCAGCTCCAATAAATGCTGGGTTTGGCAACTCCTCTTAAAGAAAGGTTCAGGGACAGACAATTTAGCGTAGAATAACCCAAAGCGTCTAGGATCTTAACTCAAAAGAGACCATTTCTCTCAATCCCTCACTCCTTTTCTCCTTCATGGCAGGTCCACTGTCAGACACTCTACCAGTTGGGTGATGTATCTATAACAATCTACAATCTCCAATCTACATTGCAGAGCAAAGGACCTCGGGGTCTCAGCGGCTCAGGATCCATCTTCCCTTGGTCATTGTGATGCTCACTCTGCCCAGGGCAGAAACAGACCAGACATATAAGAACCTCAACTACTTGTCGGTCAAAGCGGTCAAAGCTAACAGCCATGTGCTTGCCTACTGCTTTGGGCAAATATTTGATTTCCAAGTGAGCTCCAACCCTATCAGCTGACCAAGAGAATTTGGTCTTTGACAGGGAATGATTCAACACTGTTACTGGAATTTGAGGGGTTTTGTTCATCACCTAATAATATAAGGGGAACAGGGGCCACCACTTTGGGTTCTTAGTCTCATTAGTAAAAGAATTTAAAAAGGGATTCAAACAGAAACTCACAGATAAATTTTACTAGAGATCTAAACAAAAACTCCCAGGGCAGACAAGCCGTACATCTATCTCAGCTGCTGCCTGCAGGAGGGAAATGAAGAAGCAGAGGGGGAAGTGTGCTGATTAGCTGACATGGGGGTCCATACAACAGGAAGAAAGAGTTTAGAGCATCGGTTCTCAACCTTCCTAATGACGCAACCCTTAACATAGCTCCTTGTGTTCTGATGACCCCTCACCATAAAATTATTTTTGTTGCTACTTTATAACTGCAACTTTGCTCCCGTTAAGAATCGTAATGAAAATATCTGATATGCAGGATATCGGACATGTGACAAGAGCCGCTCTAGACACAGAGCAAGGATGGCCCAGAGCAAGAGAGAGGTATGCTCAGGTTCTGGCCAGGATCTAAAAGACAGGAAAATGAGGAGGGAAATGTTGCACTTGCTGTCTCAGGCCTCCTTGGACATTTAAGGGAAAGTTCTCCTGTTTCTTCAGCCTTGGACACACAATGGACCTGACCTTACAAGAATGTCCGGTCTGCACCCAGACCAGAAAGTCTGTTCTCAGGGCCTGAAGTTTTCCTTTATCTCTACTCTAACAACATTACCCTGCCTAGCTAAACACAAGGGCTTTGCCAGAGGCGACTATCTGGGTTTGGTTAAATTTGGTACTGGATTGTTTTTAGGAGATATTTGCCAACAAAAAGTTCTCCAAATTGAACTCTAAATCACTTGGTTCCTTCCAGGTTTCTCTAAAAATAAAAGGAAAAAAGAAAGAAAGAAAGAAAGAAAGAAAGAAAGAAAGAAAGAAAGAAAGAAAGAAAGAGAAAGGGAAGACTATTTCAACTTAAAAACAGCATAGTACTCTATGAAGTTTGTTCTCTATTTGCTAAAAAACGCTCCCTTGAGTGCTTTCTAGTCCAGACATTTCATTTACAGATGGGAAAACAAAAACAAATTATAAAGACCTCTGCAATTGAATAGGACACAGAGCTGATTTCTAGCGGGTAAGATTCTAAAAGATTGATGAATGCTGTGGACAGACAGACAGGCAGATGGAAAGGTCTGAGGAGTGTCAGAGCCAAGCACTGGGGAAGACTGCATCAGGGTCTCTGAGGAAGCCAGCCATAGCTCATATACAGAGGAGCACTCCTCATGGCTAGATGCTCCCTCTAAGGATGAGAGAGGATTCACAGCTAGAGCTGCACCAGGCTCAGGGATTCCCAGGTCCGAGTTGGGGAGGGTGAAGGGAACAGAAAGTGTGAGTCTCTTGTGGTTGGTCTGTTACAATGGAGGGACAGTGTTTCCATGGAGCACCTGTCTGGACCGGTCAAGAGACAAGGAGGCTGCAGATACGGTGGCCTGAGCAGAGCCAGATCCTCACACTGCAATTCTTACAGCCTTGATCTCTGCCCTCCCAACACCAACAGTAACAAGATGAAGATCAAAATAAATGTCCAACTGTCCCAGCCCTGGAATTTCTTCTGTACCCTTTCTCATGGCTCAAACTGTGGATTTCATGGGTCGTTAATCAGGCCAAGTGAGAACGTTCTGTTCCAGTGGGAGGTTCTGTGATCACTGTGAAATGTGACTTTAGCCTTTAGCTTAATTCCTTGGAGAATGTGGGGAACAATTTGTCCAGCGTGTAATCTAGACCCCAGGCCACTCCCAAGTGCACCACGATAGACTTTCAGGGTGGTCCAGGGGACAGAACAGGGCGAAAAAAATGACAAAGGACTGGACACATAAAAAGAGCAATACAAAGTTAGGAATGGTGGGAGGCATTTTAACCAAGAGAGGGTAACAGGGTAAATCCTGGAATGTGACTAAATATTCATCTGTGCCTATATCGGCTAATAGAGTCTGGGAGAATGCCGCCTGTGACTGGCACAGTGAATAATTCAAATGATCTTCAGAACTTTGAACAAAAGTACTATTGACTGAAGACACAGAAAATTAATGCTATGCCATCTTGACTCAATTGCAACAGAGAATAATCGACTCCATATAAAAGTTCATGTTATATTCATGCCATAATTCTTAGCCAAACAGTTCACTTTCATATTCTCCTACACATTCGGTTAACAAAGAGATGATATTTGATTTAGAAACAAAAAATTCAAAATGCAAATTCTAATGGTGAATACTATGCCTTTCAAACAAGAATAGTTATAAGCTAATAAAGATGGCAACTGATGTAAAGTATTCCTACCACATAAACAAAAGATCTCTTTAAAATAAAAACATAGATACAGTTTATATTTCTCACTGGACACAAACAAAATGTTTCCCAAATTATTTAAGAAATTAAATATACAAATATGAGCAAAGCGCAATTACAAACATAAATTTATTAAAATGTATGATATAACTATTTTGTACACTAACTGGATTTTTTAAAAAAACGAAATCAGAGTTGTCGCACCAACTGTGAGAGATAAAACATAAACATCCTATCAGAGAAACATTTAGAGATTCCTGAGTCTTTTTAGAAAGAAAGAGAAAGTAGTTAAGCATGTAGAGCCCAGCTGAAATGGTTTGTATGGGCCAAGCTGCTGTGTGTGTGCACACAGGATAGTGTCTCGACTTGACACACTGTCGTGTTTCCCTGCTGATACCCTTGAAGGCCCTACTCCACTTGGTGTTATCCCTCTGTCTCATGCACAATTCTGCCTTAATCACTGCTCTGCAGCCGCCACCAGGCTCCCAGGACAGGGCCAGCCGCTGTTTCCAGGACAATGCTGGTTCGTCTCCTCTCTATTGAGAATGCTCTTCAGGTCACACTGTGGTCCTATCCATCCTTCAGGGCTCACAGAGGCTCTTCCAGACATTACTTCACATGGCAAACCTCCCTCTCATAGACACATCCATAGGTGTGCAGCTATGCTAATTCTAAAGCAGTGGTCCTCAACCTTCCCAATGCCACGACCCTTTAATACAGTTCCTCATGTTGTGGTGACCCCAAATATAAAATTATTGTTGCTACTACATAACTGTAATTTTGCTATTATAAACTGTAAATATGTGTTTTCTGATGGTCTTAGGAGACCCCTGTGAAAGGGTCATTAGACCCCCCCAAAGGGATCACAACCCATAGGTTAAAAACTGTTGTTTTTAAAGGCATTTTGATTAGCAATGTGGATCAGCCATTACAGCTGGAATCCTATGATGGAGCCACAGTAGATCATCTTAATAAAGTTAGTCTCAGTCATAGGTGTCAGTCAGAGGCAGCATCTCTGAGTTTGAAGCCAGTCTAGTCCGCAGAGTGAGTTCTGGGATAGGCTACACAGAGAAACACTGTCTGGGGGCGGGAGTGGGGCATTCTTATACAAAATCCCCTCAAAGCAGATGCTGAAAGCAGACCCGGAGATAAAGGCATGCGTGCCTGTAGGTTTGTCTGCTCACGAAGGGACTTCTGGCATCACAAACGACAACAGAAAGGAGCAAAATAAACCAGAGTTAGTGAGGCAGATGAGAAAAAGAAGTCAGCTGTCAGGACGGATAAAGGGGACAGTGCCTTCAAAACAGTAAAACCGATAAGCAAGCAAGAATGCAAGTCTGGGGTATCTGACAGAGGAGCATTCAACCCTGATTGGGCAGACCCAGAGTAGTGGGTTCCCTAAGTCCAGGATCAAAAAGCTCAGCAGAACTCAAAGGTCCTTGCAAAACCTTGAAAACTGTAACTCAGAAAGATTAAGAGGTGGGACTTCAAGGGCACATAAGCAGCCTGTGTTCAGGGCTTGTGCTCATTCCAATGTCATACTCTAACTTAAAATTGTTGGTACTTTTGTCCTTGAGCGTCTGTTTTTAATGAAGCCCAGTGGAGCAATGACACGTAAGCAGAAGAGAAAGGCAATGGAGTTCCGGTCTATGGTCTAGAAGTAGCCAATACACAAAGGGCTCCGGGTCTCGGCTGAAGCAGGAGGCAGAGCAGTCCCCAACCAGGGAGCTCCAAGATCTCTGGAATTGCTGGACTGGGACCTGAGCCTAGACTAGCAGTGGCAACAGTGTCAACGGGAGCTCTGGAAGGACCAGCAGGCCCTGCGGCAGGCACCCTTGCCCCTCCACCGCACCGCCTGTCCTGGCATGGCTGCACAAAGGTGAACAAACCCTCTCCTAGCTGAGCCCTGAGATTACAAGGGCCAGCACCCGGGTGCTGACTGCACTGGAAGTGAAAAAATTCAGCATCTCTGGCTTTTAAAAACTCTTGAGCATATATCAAAAGCAAGTATACAGAAAACAAATGACGCCCCCACACATATACAAAATTCCTTTTTTTCAGTTTGCAGGTCTATATCGTTACTTGTCTCGCTATTTCCTTTATTTGGTTTAATAAATAATAAAATACTTTGACAGAGAAGAGCGTTCTGTTTTAACACCTCTAGAGGTACCTTCGTTCTTTTTTGAACATTTTCATTTTGACGTTATTTTTTTGTTTGTTTGTTTTTCTTTCTTTTTTTTTTTTTTAAGACATTCTAGGCAGGAAAAAAATAATATGAGGGAATAAAGAAAACTTGGCCCCCAACCACGGTGCCTTTGGTGGTTTTAGACTCTAACAAGAAAGGAGTTAATTTTCTCCTTTTTTAAATCTAGATCTTACAAAACTAAAATGAACAGACTTAGAAGAAAAACATAAAATGAGAGTTGAATTCTACATGCAAAATTCTGTCATTCCCTCCTCATCAAAATCCTCAGCAATTAAGTGTCCAACACATTTTAAAATAATGTCAAAAACACATTAAAAAGTTGAATTAGATAAAATAAGTGGTGAAATACTTCAGGAAGTGGAGGCTTCTAAGAGCTAAGCGTGGTCACTGGGAACATGATTAGGAAGCCTCTTCTTTAGAATTCATGTTTATTTTTCAGTGGATGTGTGTATGTCCATACATGGTCATGCATTCGAGTTGCAGATGCCCTCTGAGATCAGAGACATCAGATCCCCTCCAGCTAGAGTTTCGTGTGGTTGTGAGCTGCCTGATGTGGGCACTAGAAAGCAAATTTGGGTCCTCCTACAGGAACAGCCCATGCCCTTAACTGCTGAGTTAGCTCTTCTGCTTTCTTCTTTTTACTTTCTTTTATTATTTATTTTTATTTTATGTGAACTGGTGTTTTGTCTGCATGTATAACTGTGCAAAGGTGTCAGATCTTAGAATCTTTAGACAGTTGTTACCTGCCATGTGGATGCTGGGAATCAACTCAGGTTCTCTGGAAGGACAGTCAGTATTCTTAACTGCTGAGCCATCTCTCCAGCCCCGTAAATACCAGTGATACAGTCACATGCTACCCTGCCCAAGTTTTATTGTTTGAGACAGAATTTTAAGTCCAGTGTAGCTGAAGATGATCTCCCTCTCACTCCCCTCCTGAGTTCTGAGATCACAAGCATACATCATCTTGCCTGGTTCCTATGGTTCAAACCTAGGTCTTGTCTAGCATACATCCCAGCCCTAAATTTTAATTATCCAAAGTATCTGTTATAGTAACAGCAAGTTAACCAGCATAGCATTGAACTCAAACATTGTTGACTGTCACTATGATTCCAATCTGGAGTTGAGATACATGTTGCTTGGACTGGTGATTAATCCAAAGAAAGCACCACAAGCATCCCCAAAGGAGAACTGAGATCCACTGCAGTGTCTCTTCAGTGGGACTCTTTCCTTGAAGACTCAAGGAAAACTAAGCGGGGCTGGAGAGATGGCTCAGAGGTTAAGAGCATTGACTGTTCTTCCAGAGGACCTGAGTTCAATTCCCAGCAAAACCACATGGTGGCTCACAACCATCTATGATGAGGTCTGGCGCCCTCTTCTGTAAAACTGTATGCATAATAAATAAATAAATAAATCTAAAAAAAAAAAAAAAAGGAAAACTAAGCAAGTTTCTGTTCTAGTCTGTTCCTGTAGATCATGCGTGACATTCCCGCATGCATTCATGTTCAACTGTGTACATCTGTATCTTTGTACATGTACACATCCATCATAGCATGCACTTTTTAGTATTGTTTAAGCCGCTGCTACTTTGCCTGGAGTAGCTGATAAAACTCTGACCACCTGAGTAATGCTCCCTCAGTCCACTTGACCCCCAAAAAAGTCTCAGGTTACTCAGAAGTATTTGGGAAGAGAACGCTCAGTCCCAGTGTGGCCCTTCATCTTCACAGAATTGCCTAGCTTTGGTTTTCGACCTCCTGGTTTCTTATCTTGTGGTTTCTTCTTTGTCCTCTTTGCTCCCAGCTGGACTCTACACAATGCGTGAGAAGGGCCTTGTGAGTTTTATCTGTCCCCATAGCTCAAGGCCTGGCATGAAAGAAACTCTTGATAAAACATTTACAAAGAAATAGAGAGAAAGGAGGGCATCAGAAGGAAAGAAAAATGGGCTTGGCTTCCGTGGCTGGGCTGAGGTAATATTCATCTTCTGTGATAAAAGTCAGCTGGTGCTACATCTGCATTGAGAGAGTCGGGGATAATTTAAACACTTCTCCTCTGTCTACCTGAACTGCTTTTTATTCCCATCTAATGTCCAGTATGCAGGAGTTTTTCCCCAGACCAACACTCTCTCCAGCTTTCCAGACATCAGCTTCTAGACTTCCATTCCATTCTGATACCAACCACTCAGCATGACTTCAGAGTCCACATGTCAAAGCTCAGCCCTTCAAGGCCATCACTACATCAGACACAACACCAACATCTGGATGCCGCTTCTGCTCTTAGCTGGAGAGCTGAAAGTTGGGAGTTCCCATAATCCTCTCCTCATGGTGCACCATTTGCTAGAGCATCTCACAAAACTGAAGAAAATGGTTTCCTTGGAAACAAGTGGAATCAATGCAGAGATGGGGCACAGAACAGGTACAGCTTCCAGACCCTCTCTGGGAGTGCCACCTCCAGTCTCCCATGTCACCAACCCGAAAGATATTGGGAGTGTCATTGTTTAAAAGAGAATTTTTTGATGCATGCATGATTAAATCATTGGCCACTGGGGACTAAATTCAACTTCTCAGCTTTCTAAGATCATGTCTAGTTCTTCTGGCAACCAGCAATCATATCACTAGCAACGAAAGATATACATACATTCTGGATATTCCATGAGTTTTCAGTTCTCTGTGCCAGGAAATGGAGAAAACAGCCAGCCCTCTGCTTCCATCTTCCCACACCCTCCATTAACAGACAGTAATTCCTGCTGGTGATGACTTCTACCCTCACCTGTATCCCCTGAGGAATATTCTTAATATCAACATGGTACACAATCACGTCTCCAAGCTCACGATCCCAGCCATTGTTGCCCCTTCTACATAGCATGTTTAGAACCATCTAAGAAACTCAAGTTTTAGTTCAGCCAAGTGGTACAACATCAAATGAAAATGTTCTGATCTGAGTGCATCTTGACTACTGTGTCTGTGTGTCTCTCCATACTTCCTTCTTTGATTCTCTACTAATAATTGTTGAATCCCCACTTACTGGATATCCTCCACCACTGATGTAAAAAAAACAATCAAGACAAATTAATAAATCCAGGCTTAATAAACAGAGCAAAGCAACTCCTGGATGACCCTAGAGAAGGCAGGGGAGAAATCATACTGCAACCATTAAGGCCACCAGATCTTATAGAGCCTGTAGGTGTGGTCTTGAACAGCCCCAAGGAGGGGCTGGCTTTTGGTGGGATTTCTGAGAGACAGGGTTTGGAATGGGAGGAGTGAGACCAGAATGTGAAATGGGAACCCCTATCTAGAGATCCCCAATATCTACTCCCTCTATACCAAAGGCAAAGCCCATCCACAGTTTGTCCTGGGCTTCACCATGACTAAAGTATATAAAATGTAGGTTTATACTTGATGTAAGCCATGTTTAAAGAGATACTATCTATGTCAGTCAGCTATGGTTTCTTATTGTAAACATTTAAAGTATTTATAATACTTTGGGGCATTCCTTATTTTTAAAGATACAGGTGTCTTAAGAAATAAAATTGGGACTGGAGAGATGGCTCAGCGGTTAAGAGCACTGACTGCTCTTCCAGAGGACCTGAGTTCAATTCCCAGCAACCACATGGCAGCTAACAACTGTCTGTAGTTCCAGTTCCCACTTCCAGGCAAACACCAAGGCAAATAAATAAAACAAAGTTAAAAAAAAAAAAAGAAATAAAATTGGGCTGGGGAAATGTCTCTGCCATTAAAAACACTGGGTGCTCTTTTGGGGTCCCAATTCAGTTCCCTGCACTCACATGATACCTTAAGACCTTCCTTCTGTAACTCCAGTTCCAGGGGATCCAGTGCCCTCTTCTAGTCTCTGTGGACACCAGGCACATGTGTAGTGCATAGACACTATGCAGGCAAAACATCTACACACATAAAATAAAAATAAATAAATCTTTTTTAAAAAAAGGAATCAAAGATATGAAATTGTCTGGGGCTTTCTCAACATCTAAAAGTCCTGAGTGGTAGAAAACTTTGGCTTGTCGCTATTTGACCTGTAATTTCAATTTTGGAAATTTAGTTTAATGATGGCTAAGCCAGGAAATTAATTCCCAACCTGCCTAGTGTTGTTGTTAAAAGCAGTGAACAGAGAAATGTCTTTAAAGCTTTATTAAGGGCTACACAGCAAGGTATTCATCCAGACACCTGAGTTAGAGACTAACACTGCCCCTGGCCAGCTATGTCCCTCCCCCAGGCTGTAAACAGGACTCTCCCAGATGGAGCTTTAATCCAGCTATGCACTAGGAACTAAGGTTATCAACACCACTTCACTTTGGAAAGCCACTTCCTTGTTTATAACAAAGGGAAAACCAAACTGGTTTCTCTGAGTATGGAGCATATGATACAGAATTAGATAGAATTATGTGATCTGAAACCTGCCCCCCAGGTTGAGCCAAAAGTAGGGCAGCAGTTATGTTGACTGAGAAACAGTATTTTGCAAGTCAGTGGATAGAAAAAAAGAGTCCCAGACTTCTAACTAATTTGAGTGGCAAATAACTCATTTAAACACTGTTTAGAATTCCAGACCAATCATGGACAGCCAATGTGGATCCTTTGGCATCATCCAAAACACTAGCACCAAAGAAGAGAACAGAGCCAAAAAGAAGAATTTCAGAGAATTAGTGGACTTGGGCAGGCAGATAATGAGAGAAGGGAATTGCCTGCATCTGATCTGACAGATAAAGACTTCACTGATTTCTTCTTGTTTTATGTTCTTAAAACAAAATCTCCCTTTACAACCCAGGCTGTCCTGGATCTGCAACGTAAGCCAGGCTAGCCTCAAACGTGAGTTCCTCCACATTAGCCTCTCACGTACCTCCGTCACGTCACGTGCTGTGTCCCACAATGCATTTTTTCCCTGGTTTCTCAAAAGCTAGTGTTGTCACGATCTTACATGCTGACACCAGGAATACCAGGTTCCCTTCTTGGGGTCCTTCGTCTCATCACCAATTTTACAATGGACTCAAACAGAAAATCAAGAACATATTATTAGAGTTTAAAAGAAAAACTCCCAGGGCAGGAAGCTGTCCACTTTGGTAGCTGCCAAAAGGAGAGAAACTGGGGGTGCATAGGGGAGGGGGACATGCCATTTAACCTGGTCCAGAGGTCTGACCGGGAGAACAGATAGACACATGATAGGGAAGATCTTTAAACAATGAAGCTCAAAATACCAGCAAAAGTATACTTAGATCTGGCCAGCATCCAAAAGGAAGAGACAGAAAAAAGGTCAAAGTATCACCCTTCTGATGGCCTTAGAAAGTTGGGCAGTCCCAGGCTAACTCATAGGGGCTCCTAGGGTCTGTGCTCAGGGGTAAGAATTTGGGGTACATCTCATTAAAGGGTTAACTCCTATCTCTCTCTAGCATGGGTTAAGGTGAATCCCCCTTCCTTGGGGTGGCTTCTTGAGCAGGTGATTGATTTGGCCCAATTACAATTTTAGGTTCCCAGGAGGCCTGAGATCCTGTTCTTCTGATCAAAGGTTTTTCTAATGATGGCATGAATTACCATCCCTAATTACATATCAACTAATTCTGTTAGAAAATAATAAATATAAGCTATGCAGAACACACAAAGTTAGTACTCCAGGCAATTCAACACAAAGAGTTCTGTCTCTGGTTATAGAGTCAAATTTCATAAAATGTAGATGAATTATGTGATGATGTAAATAGAGCATGAAAATCACATAAACTAATCTTTATTTTTCATGACTGTTGTCAAGGAGCCCCAGATCATCTTATTTCTTAAGGGAAGAAAAAAAAAAAAAAAAAACAAGATTACACCATGTGCTGTCATTCTAATCAAGGCTGGATTCCAAAGAGAATGGCTGGAGGATTCTCACTCCACCCATCCACTATTGTCTGTGGCTAAAACATGGTAAATCTGACGTCAGAGGGCAGGTCCCAAGCCCAAACATGTTTGAAGGAGTCTTCCCAGACTTCTTTGAAAAGTGGACTGTCTAGCAAACTCTCTGCCTTGGCTTCCCTCTGGCCCACCTTAAACACACTGGTTCTTTTCATTTACTTAGATTTTCTGCTTAGCCACAGGAGATAGGAATTTTCCAGGCCTGCTGAAAGAACTGAGACCCTGAAGCTGGAATCATCTTTGTGGGGATTTCCTTTATTTACAGTAGAGTTTAAAATGTTTTCCTGTTTCTGAGGTTTTTGTCTTGGTATCAATATAATATGGCTGGCTCAACAGAAATAGAAAACAGTCTTTAAATGTATATTAATAAAATAGATAATAAAAGCAGAAGTAATAAATGTATTGGGATTGAAAATATGTGTAATTTAAATATTTAAATTTAAGAAAAAAAGTCACAAATACCCCCAGCAGACACAAGAAACTCATTATCAACAAATCTGTGAGCAACTGTGTGGTGTGCAGAGGGCTTATTCTTGGTTTTAATTCCCAGCAACACTGCATACTACACACACCAAACACACAAATCTATAGTTTAAGAGAAACAAAATGGGGGTGGAGAGATGGCTCAAAGTTAAGAGCACTGATTGTTCTCCCAGAGGTTCTGAGTTCAATTCCCAGCAACTCCATGGTGGCTCACAGCCATCTGTAATAACATCTGGTGCCCTCTTCTGTGTACTGTATACATAATAAATAAATATTTTTTAATAAAAGAGAAACAAAATGTCATTAAGCTGGAAGAACTGAAGGACACACTTTCTGGTAAATTCCCAAACAAGACAGTTTTATATAAATATATATATATATATATATATATATATATATACACACACACACACACACACACACACACACGCACACATATACTTACAACTGTCGTATTTTGTGTATCTTCATATATGCATATATCTATACAAAAATAAAATGTATATAAACTAAACTGAATGTATCTTCAAAAAACAAACCCATTAAAGGCTAGGAAGATATCTACTCAGGCTTCAGTCTGCAATTCTAGATCAGAAGTTTCCACATCAGCCAGGCAGTGGTGGCGCATAAGTCCCACCATTAGAGGGCAGAGGCAGGTGGATCTTTGTGCGTTCAAGGCCAGCCAGGTCTACAAAGCAAATTTCATGACATCCAAGGCTACACAGAGAAACTGTGTCTCAAAAAACTGGGGAGGAAAAAAAGCTAAATTTATTCCAAACATTTAGACTTAGTAGGCATGAGGTACAGCGTAGACAGCTATTTTCAAAAGTGTCTCATGTGCATCTAAAATTGGACAAACAAGGTATGACATAACATAGCTTGGGATCCCAGCACTTGGGAAAAGAAGGAGTTCAAGGTCTTCCTTACCAATTTAGAGAGTAAATTAACAGATAGATAGATAGATGACAGATAGATAGAGACCAAAAAAACAAAGCAATGCTATAGACATTGCATTAACTATCATTAAATATTAGGACTGTTGCAGTTTTAAGAGCCAACGATGTGAGCTGGTGAGGAGGGTCAACAGATAAGCAATACGCAACTGTCATCCACCAAATAAAATGGTGCTTTGGTCAGCACCATACACAAAGGTGGGTCCCCAGGAGTACAGCACCAGTGACCATTTAGCCCATAATTTGGAAAACACACTCTCTTGTTCACATGATAATACAGCTAAGGAACAGCTCACTTTTGGGGCACACCCCCATCATTATGCAACACCCACCTGCAATTATGCAATGACTTGTGGCCTTACTGGATAGACAAAAGTATTGCAGAGGAAAGGAGATCAAAAACCATTTATCAGTAGAGTTGAGAGTTATTTTTTTTCCTCATATCATTTCATACAACTGTCAAGGTTGAGAGACATGTTCCTAAAGCTTCTAGAATGGGGCTGGAGAGATGGCTCAGAGGTTAAGAGCACTGATTGTTCTCCCAGAGGTCTTAAGTTTGATTCCCAGCAACCACATGGTGGCTCACAACCATCTATGATGACATCTGGTGCCCTCTTCTATACACTGAATACATAACAAATAAATAAATATTTTTTTAAAAAACTTTTAGAACAAACCAGAGACGAACTGTAAAAGGAGAGATACAAAAGACAAATGATTCACAGCTTCAAGAGGCTGTGAAACAGTCACTTCCTTTTTAAAAATAAAACAAGCATATTTCATAGACTGGTTTTAGTTACGTGGAGGGTTAAACAGCAGAGATTTATTATTATGTAGTTCTGTGGGTTAGAAATCTGACATGAGTCCCAGAGGGCTGGTATCAATGTGGGAGCAGGCTACATTCATTTCACTGGTTCTGGGGTTCAGTTTTCTGGACCTTTCCAGCCTCTCTAGTTCCATTTCTTGGATCTCCTCATCTGCCTTCAAGTGGACTGCTCAGGTTAGCAGCTCACTGTCTTCGATTCTCTTTTTCAGTTAAAAATGTCATCTCTCTGGCTGGTTTTTCTTAATGTGTTTTGTATTTCTCTTCTACTTTTTAAAGACTTGTGATTTTCATGGAGACTCAAGGTTCCTTCCCTACTTTAATGTTAAATGATTGGCAGCATTACTTCATCTGCCCTTTAATTTTTCTCTGTCATGTGACCTAATGGTCAAGCAACACTGCCAATCACATGGCAGCTAATGAACACACAACTTTCAGTCCAATCAAGACTGACTACTGTCTCAAGTCTAAGGACGATGACATATGCATCCTTGGTTGGAGGAGGTGGGCATCAGTCTGCTTCACCACCTTAAAGTTTTGGAGGTAAAATATTCATTTACCATATGAAATGTGGGATGCACATCTGGTTTTCACATGGTCTCTGCTTTTTTTAAATACTTTTTAAAGATTTATTTATTATGTATACAGTATACAGAAGAAGGTACCAGATGTCATTATAGATGGCTGTGAGCCACCATGTGGTTGCTGGGAATTGAACTCAGGACCTGTGGGAGAACAGTTGGTGCTCTTAACCTTTGAACCATCTCTCCAGCCCCTAAAATTTTGATTATTTATAATTACGTGCATGTGTGTAGTCTATGTGTGTGTATGTGAAAGGCAGTGCTAGTACTCGTGGAGGCCAGAGGCGACAAATACTCGCCATGGATTTTGAGTGACAGAGCTGCCAGACATGAATATTTGAACCCAGCTCAACTTGAAGAGCAATACGTGCTCTTAACCAATGAGACATCTCTCTAGCCTCTCTGTGCTTTTAAATTATCAGCTTCTTACTCAATAGCATCATCACTTTGAACTCTCTTGAGTGTCATATTCTTTCAAACTGATATTGAGCTGTGAGCTCTGAACTGTAAAAGATGAATTATCTTCAAACCTGCTTTATGTCTGAGTCTACCAGTTCAACAGAAACACACACACACACACACACACACACCACACACACACAAGCGCTAACCCCTATTGAATTTTAATTCACTTGAAAAGCTAATCAGGGTCAGTTTTGTAAAGATACAAGTGTACCTTCCTCTTCTCCAATACCTGTTCCTGGCAGACATTACTACTTAACCAGGTGTAACTTTAACATTCTTTATAGAGCTTCTAGGTGGTTACATTAGGAACGGATCAGAACTGGCATCAAACTGGCCAGCTTTCCTTTCTACATAGGAAAACTTCCAGTAGGAAGAGATTCTTCCAGGGCTAAGCTGCTATTATTCTAAAACAGTGCACCATTGTATGTTATGAAGTAAAGTAGTCCATGAAAGTAGTCTATGATCATGATGGAGAAATTAAGAGGGAGGGGAGCAGCAAACAAAACCACATATAATTCTACCTTCCAAAATGAATTTTCTGCCATATATGTTAACATTATCCTACCTTCTTTCCCTGTTGTGGTAATAAAGTATCCTGCCAAACATAACTGGCAGGAGAAAGGGTTTATTCAACTCACAGTTTCAGGTTACAGTCCATCATAGCAGTGATGTCTCAGTCACAGTAGCTTGCTGGAGCTGGTCACATCACATCTGTCATCAGAATCAGACAGCAATGAATATGTATACATGTCTGTGCTTCATGTCACTGTCTCCTCTTACAGAGTTCATAGTAGGTGGTTCTTTCCACTTCAACATAATCAACACAACCCCCCATAGATATTCTCCGTAATTGCCCTGTAATTCTAGATTTTTGTCACCTTAACAATTAACACTAAGCATCACAATAGTCAATCATTCATTCAACATATTTTTATTGAGCCCTTGTGAAAGGTACTCCTCTAGGCTTTGGGGGTATGGCACTAATAAAGCAGACAAAAACAATCCACACCCATAACAAGCTCAGCTATATACAAGAAATGTTTTTAAAAGTCAAATATAATGTTATATTTTTGTATGTGGTGTATAACTGTTTTTTTCTATATCATATTTTTTTGGAAGTATAGTTCTTTCTAATTTTGTTGGCTCTTGTGGTTTTCTCATCAGATTTGATTGGACTAGGAGCTAAGATGATCACATCACAGATGGCCTAATCAGACTTCTCTTTCTATGGTCTGTTACTGTGTGATCAAAAGAAACCCATCTCTCCCCACAAACAGATAATTTGGTGACCACTGTAGACTACAAAAGCCTACTTAGGACACTAAAGAGAACATGATTCCTGTTCCAGTAACCTATCCCTGCCTAGTATGTCCCAAATTAGCAGCTTGTGGGAGGAAAGGGTTTATTTGGCTGTTCATCAGTAAAGGAGTCAGGACAGGAACTCAAGGCAGGAGCTGATGAAGACTCCTTAGAGGGGTGCTGCTTACTGGGTTGCTCATCATGGTTTGATCAGCCTGTGCTCGCTCGCTCTCTCTCTCTCTCTCTCTCTCTCTCTCTCTCTCTCTCTCTCTCTCTCTCATTTTAAGTTTATATTTTATGTAGAAGTGCTCTGTATGTCAGAAGAGGGCACCAGATCTCATTACAGATGGTTGTGAGCCACCATGTGGGTGCTGGGAATTGAACTCAGGACCTTTGGAAGACTAGACAGTACTTTTGACTACTGGGCCAGCCCCTCCCCCTGCTTTCTCATAGAAACCAGGACAACCGGCCCAGGAGAGCTCCACCCACAATGCACTGAGCCCTCCTACATCAATTACTGGTTAAGAAAAGGCAGGCTTGCCTACAGCTAAATATCATGGAGGCATTTTTTCAGTTGAGGTGTCCTCTTTCAAGATAAGCTAGTTTCTGCTTCAGGTTGGCAAACTAACCAGCATAACTGAAAACTTGACACACAAACACTTCACTGTTAAGCCACACCTTTCCTTTCTTGTTCATGCTCAAGATTACATGTTAATATTGGCATTACAAAAATAAAACGTCTTATAAACTTAAAAAGTCACAGATTTTAAAAATTTAAACACTTTAAATTTTGGTCTCTTTTAAAATGCAAAATCTCTTTAAAAATTCAAAGTCATTCAATTGTAGGCTCCTGTAAAATAAAAACTAAGTTAAATATTCCCTTATTTCAATAGGGAAGAAGCAGGGCACAGACACAATGTGAACAAAGCAAAACCAAATTCCTCCTGTGTAAGTAATTCAGTGACCAATGTCTAGAATCTACTTAAAATGTTCTGGACTCCTTCAAAGGGCTTGGGCCACTTCTCCAGCTCCACCCTCTGCAGCACACACAGCTTCTAGGCTCAGCTGACTCACTCCACTGCTCATCCCATGGCACTGGCGTCTCCAACATGCTGGGGTCCCTTGCTGTATGTAGGCTGCACTTTCACCCACAGCCTCTCCTGTACTCTCTTCAAAGACTCTAGCTCAGACACATAGTATCCAACCTCAGCTGCTCTCCATGACCCCTTGATGCCTTCAAAACCAGTACTACTTGGGTAGCCACTAAATTCAGCTACCAGGGCAAGGTGCAACCTTAGCCTGGTGTGGCTCACAGCTGTGTGCTCTCAGGAACCGCCTCCCAGAAAGGCTCACCTCAGTGATCTCAGTCTCTTAATCACCACTAATTTCTCAGCTCCAGCTGACCAGCATCAAGTATCCCAGCAAAGCAAGGTTTCACTTTAATGGCATCTTGTTAATCACAGCTGATTCTTCAGCCCCAGCTAACCGGAACCATTGTTTCTTAACACAAAATACTCATTGGCAGATACATTTGAGTGACTCTCTTTGGAACGTCACAAGCCAGGCGTCCAGGATCTGCATTTCCCTTAACATTCTTCTCTTCCAAGTTCCCACAGGACAGCTCGCCAAGCTCTGTATAAGCAACAGCTTTTCTACCCCGAAGTTCCAAAGTCCTTCCACAATCCTTCCAAAAACATGGTCGGGTCTGTCACAGCAACACCGTGCTATCCTCATATCAATTTGATCAGTTAGAGTTT
This sequence comes from Sigmodon hispidus, assembly GCA_004025045.1. Lineage (NCBI taxonomy): Eukaryota > Metazoa > Chordata > Mammalia > Rodentia > Cricetidae > Sigmodon > Sigmodon hispidus. Next base: position 235,285 of record PVIH01000808.1, on the reverse strand, counting down.
CTATTGCTCTGATGAAACACCATAACCAAAGCAACTTGGTGAGGAAAGGATTTATTTGGCATACACTTCTATATCAGGTTCATTGTCGAAGGAAGTCCGGACAGGAACTCAGGCAGAGCAGGAACCTGCGGAGGCCATGGCGGAGTGCTGCTTCCCTTCAGCCGGCTTAGCCAGCTTTCTTATAGAGCCCACGATGGCACCACCCACAATGCACGGGGCCTTCCCACGTCAACCACTAGTTAAGAAGATGCCTCACAGGTTTGCCGGCAGCCACATCCTAAGAAGGCATTTTCTTGCTTGAGGTTCCCTTCTCTCTGATGATGCCAGCTTGTCTCAAGTTGGCGTAGAATCGGCCCCACAGTTACCAGATCTTTCTACCCTGATGTCCCTAGTTCAGCTGGGCAACCTCTCCTGGGCTTTTCTTCTGTACCTAGTCTTGTTTTTGCGGCCAGAAGCATGTTGAAGTCTTTCTTGTTTGAATCCCCATTGATTCTGACTGCTCACAACAAAGTCAGTCAAAGCTGTGATGTGCAATGCCTACCCACAGCTCTGTGTTTGAGGAAAGCCCTAACTACAGGCTACTTCATCTTTATGACTTAATCTATGAGATCACATAGGGTTACTTTTAGTATTGTAGCAGATGTCAGATCCGCAAAGAAGAAACCTGAATCTCACCTTCTGATAGCAAGAGTATTGGGATCCTGTTGTGCAGGGGAAGGTCCAGTGCAGTGACATCTCTGAGTCAGGCAATCGTCACATACCTTTTCCTCCTTATACCTTAGTCCCCATCGTGAAAGTCACAATGGAAAAACTACTAAGTGTACTGTAAACTTTAGGGAAGGGTTTTATCACTATCAAGTCTCTAAAATATGAAGATCCAGGATAATAAAGCAAAACCACATCTGACAACTGAGTAGCTAATTCCCCCTCTCATAGGCACATGCAAAATATTGGCTGGTGATAAAACAGCTTTCTCAAGGCTATTCCTTGCAAACTTGCAAAATTTTGCCAGAAGAAACAGTATTCCCTGTGTCTGAGTTGTGGGAATAACCATTAGCTGCCATTAACTATTGGCAGCTAAAGCTACTAGAATTATGTTAGCTAATGCTTAAATGTAAGGTTCAGAAGGTTGTCAAACAGTCTGTAGATGTTTGTAGACTGTCTAGGTACCCTGATAGGAAGGGACAGATACATCTTATCCTATATGCTTAGTCTTATCAGTGAGAAGGCGATAAGAAGGGCCAGATGAGAGTTTAGAGGAATTGCTTATGAAGCTCAGTACGCTAGGGATTGCCTAACCACATCTTCCAACAACACCAAGCATTCATTAACTGATAAAAATCAACCTTCGACGTAAGAGCTATCTGTGCACCACATGCTCAACTATGTGAACTGTGCTGATCCGATCACTTCCGAGAGAAAGGACTAAAAGGTGGACCAGATAAACAGGTGACAGAAAGAGTCACAAGCTGGGGTCCCTGTTTTTGTTTCCTCTTTGCTTTTCCCCATCAGCCGTTGCTTTGGTTTTGGCTGAGCTGTTTAGAGGAGATCACTGTTCTGCCTGGCATCAGGAACTGTAAACTCACCATGCTCCCATTATTTCTCCAGATACTGTAAACATACAGACTATGTAATAATAGGTTAAGCACCCTTTAAAAAGTCTCTCATGGTTTATGTTGGTTGTCAACTTGACAGACTCCAGAATCACCTTGGAGACAAACCTCTTGGCATGTCTGTGGGGGACCACATACATTAGGTTAATTGGAGTGTGAAAAATCTACCCTCAATGTTGGCAGCACCATTCTATAGAGGCTGGGGACCTGGACACCAGTATCCATTCCTTCTTCCTAAATGTGAGCCCAATGTGACCAGTTGCCTCATGATCCCACAGTCATGACTTTCCCACGATGACATACCAAATTCCCAAACTGTGTGTCAAGATAAACCTTTCTTCTATGTTAGGATGGACCACTGAGTCTTTGGGAAAAGGGCAGCCTGCCATGGCTTCTTAAAAATTCCACTACCGAGGTATCTTCTGCCCTCCTACTAGAACTTTTAGGGATATTTTCTTCTCAAAGAAATCCAGAGACATTGAGAAGAATCTTCCAGGCACAACACAATGAACTGATTAGGATGTGTTTAACGACTTACACACAATATTCCAGGTATCACATTAAGTGTAGAGAACACAAAAGGACAGTCTCTGTCCTGGTGAAGTAAAAGTAACTATTATGTACATGCCATTATCACAGGTGACATAAACATAAGGCAAATGCTGTACAATTCAGACCTCTTTGCATTCCAAGTGGCTCAAATCCTGCTCACACTACTCATACTTGCATATGTGGGGGTGGGGGTGGGCGGTGTTGACTCATCCAGTTTAAAAGTCAAATGTCAACTGCAGTACACGCTGGTATAGAGTCTCAATGTCACCACAGAGAGACCTGGTTCCTCCGATTTTTGCCTTACTTACAAACTTTGTGTTTATTACCATGGTTGAATTCTGAGGTCATCAGAGTTTCTCTTTCTCAACTGCTCTGAGTGTGACTCCAAATAAATCACACACACACACACACACACACACACCTCAGCTACTCTGAGCCAGGAGAAAGTGCTTCTCTGATTGGGCAGGCCTAAGGCACTGGAGTGGGGTTAGCTGCCAGGAGAAACCAGGGTAAACTGGTCAATGCCCAGAAGAGGTGAAAATGCCTTAGAAAGGGAAGAGGATGAACAGTGGTCACCAAATACATCGTTTCAGTGCCCCGAGGAACAGTTTGTGTCCCATATTCTGGCAAATACAGCAGCCAAAATTCTACTAAGGTAATTTCTGTCCTTCCTGGTTGCCTGTCAAGGACTAGCAAAGGGGTCTGAGTAACCTAAAGACACGTTAGCTGTTCACAATCCTTTTCCCTCACTCTGAAAATCCTGTATGTCCTCTAGTTTTCCCAGCGGTTCATCCAGAATCCTGGCCCCGCCCACATTCCACCCTTTGCTCACATCCCCAGCTGCCTGTCCCGTATTTATGCTGCCTCAGCTCTCTTTGGGCTCATTATTCTCTCAGCCCTAATACTTTCCTCCCTGGTTTCCAAGCTATCCTGTTTTTCAGGTTTTCCTTCGCTGATTTACCCAATCTACATAATGAAGTCCACCGGTTTTCATAAACAGCAGCAGGAGAGCCGTGGAGCCAGAAGACTGGTACAATCCTGTGCAGGTAATAAACACACTCAGAATGTCTTCCCTCCACCTCTCCATCCAATCATGTTACACACTCTGTTGACAATCTGAGATCAGAAGAAGCCACGGAATGGGCTGTGGCAGGTTTTGAGTTAGGTGCTAAGTATGAGGCTAGGCTTAGAGCTAGCTTAGCCTATGCTATGCAAGGTCTTAATTTAACTTCTCACCACACAAGCCGATGTGAAGCGCCAAAGGGAATGAAGTAAATGAGAAAGACAGAGATAAAACTGGTTTTGAAGTAGATGCTGCGTTAGGTAAGACCCAGCCAGTGAAGGAAGACACATTCAGAATTCCAAGTGAAGGTGACTAGGTGACAGAGCACAGGGAAAAACCCCTTAGGGGTCATCCTCGACCCATGGACTGCAAAAGAGCTGGCATTGTTCCCCAAAACAGCTGCCTGCCAGAGAGTCTACAATATCTCTTGAAACCGCCAAAGGACCAAGGGAGTCTTTCCCTTTTGAACCCTGCCTGGGTTAGGGTAGCGCGACCTCGATTCACTGTGTGGTCTCTTGGCTGAACCTACCAAGACTCTCTCTGTGAAATGCTTACGTCAGTAAAGGAATCATTGCCAGAAGCATTTTGCTGTTGTAATCACCACGGGTTAATTCAAGTTTCTAATCCTCTGCTCTTCAACTCTGGAAGAGAATTTTGATGCAGAGAGAGAGGGAGATCAAAGTCAACTTGTTGACTCGTGTAGTTTAGGCTGGTGTCCTAGCAACAGGGTTTAATGATCTCATCGCCCTATCCATTTTTGGTGTGACTTATCTCCCTGTCCATTTTTGGTGTGACTCATCTATTCTTTGTTCCTTATTTTCTGCCTTTTTTGGATTTCGTGAATATTTTTATGTTTCTCTTTATTCCTTTCAGTGGCCGATTAGCTAAAACTGTGTTGCTTGGTGTTGGTGATAGCTTCAGGGTTTATCCTAAACTTCCTACAATGTTCCCTGAATGACAATGTATCACTAAGTAAAGTAGCACAAAAACCTAACAGACTCTTTCTCCTCCCACCTCCAGGTTTCCCTGGAGTCATTGTCAGACATCTCACTTTGTGTTTGCATTTCATGTTATATTATATACAGTACATTATACACATTTTCAGAGCTTTCTTGTTAAACTGCCCAAATGCTGATGAAACCATTTTTTTAATGATCTTTTTACAGTTATCTGTCTTTTTTATTCTATAAACAAGGCTCTTCACTCATTTTCTAGGCACAGATTTCCCCTTAAGATCGTTTTTCTCTGAGAAGGAACTGTTTTTATCATTGCTTGTACTTTAATTCTGCAGTGATAAATTATTTCAGAATTATTTCACGTGAATAAGAGAAACATTAATTCACTTTCAAGTTTCAGGGCATTTTTGCTGGGTTTTGAAGTCTAAGCTGACACTTTTTCCCCCATCAGTAAAGATATTGCTCCATTATGAGCTCTCTCAACATTTCTGTTTTGGTTTTATGAGACAGGCTTTCTCTGTGTAGTCCTGGCAGTCCTGGAACTCATACTATAGACCAGGCTGGCCTTGAACCTGGAGATCTGCCTGCCTCTGCCTCCAGAGTGCTGGGATTAAAGGCACGTACCAGCACCCAGGAGGCTTTTTGAGACGAGAAGTCTGACACTATTAATAAACTTCACCCCTACAAATATTGCAGTGGTTTTGCTTTTATAAATATTGATTGATTGATTTTTATGTGTGTTTAAGTATTTTTCCTGCCCACAGGTATGTGCACCATGTATGTCAAAGAGGACATCAGAACCCCTGGGACTGCAGTTACAGATGGTTGTGAGCCATGATGTTCATGCTGGGAACTAAACCCTGGTCTTTTTCAAGAATAACAAATGCTCTTAACCACTGAGCAATTGCCTCAGCCTCTCTTCAGCTGGTTTTAATAACTTGTCATTTTTTAATAATTTGTATTTGTTGGTGTCCTTTCATGGCTTTTGTCACCAGCGTTCAATGATTTAATTTTCATGCCTTTTGGAAATTTTCTTCTAGTCATTTATTAATGCTCTTCCTGACCCTCTTTCTAGGGACTCTATGTACACCCATCAGGTCATTGAAAACTGCCCCACAGATCACTGAGGCTCGTCACATAGCAGAAAAAGTCTGAGAGGCTTTCAGGGAGGAGATCTATCTTCTTGGCTGATGGGAAGTAAACAACACCCGCCTTGTAGAAGCTGTATTTGTTCCATTGGAATGCAGCTCTTCCTAGTCTCACACCAGCTGATTCTCAGGAGACAGATCCTCTGTAACTCTCTGGACTCTCAGTATAGGCAGCCTTTTCCAGTCCGATGGTATGCCTTGAAAATTTTGGTCACCTTAAACTTGCAAGGTATCTCTCTAATTCATTGGTGGCCTGGGTCTGCCAAGGTGTTTTCCCTTTCACAGCAAGTTCACAGGGATGACGTCTGCTTCCTGTTCTCCAGGAAGGACCATGCACATGGCCTCAAGGCCAGCGTCTAAGAACTGTTGATCTGGATATTTTCTCCAGAGTTTCCTTTGTATCTGATGGTCAGATGAACCTGGCCCGTGGTGTTTTTGAACAGAAAATCAAAGTCTTGACTATTTAACAGTGGCCCTAAATGTTAAATGTGTGTCTAAATGGCAGATTATTGATACACAGACTGTCTCTAGTAAACACGAGGCAAAATGCTGGGTTCAATGCCTAGAATTACAAAGCAAAATAAACCTACAAGAAAATATCAACTTTCAATTCTACTCAAGCAAGTGTGAGGCCTGAAAATTAAAGTTTATAACAAATTCTTGGGTGATTTAGAAGCTGCTGTCTTGGGACCATACTTGAGAATCACTGTGTTTAAACCATTCTTCTAAGAAATAAAAATGTTCACCAATAAATGGGTGATAGAGAGTGAGCCACACCAATAATTGGATCAAGACAACATCTGTCAGTAGTAGTCAAGCAGTCCTAAGTTTATTTATTCACAGTATTGCTGCACACCAGTGGGGACACACTGAGCAAGCTCATCTCTTCCTACGGGCAAATCCAGGAAGCCAACTCCTTAGAAACCATACAGAATGTCTTCTAAATTATTCTTCTTTTTTTTCAATAGAAAAGACAATTATGGAATGATTCATACATTTGTATCTTATCCTTGTGCAGGGTCCATGCCAATCATCTCTGTATGTGATAGATTTTTTTTCTCTTTGAGAGCCCACTCCTCAGCTCCCAAATAAGTACATGAAGTCTTATTATTTTTTTTTATAAATGTCTGGCCTTAGCTTGGCTTGTTTCTAGCCAGTTTTTCTAACATAAATTATCCATGTTTCTATTTACCTGTGTTTTGCCTCTGAGCTTTTACCTTTCTCTATTCTATACATGCTCATGGTCATGTATTCTAGATACTTCTCTCTCCTTCTCACTCTTTGTCTGGCTGTGCGGCTGAGTGGCTGGGCCCTGGCATCCTCCTTTCCTTTTCTTGCTCTTCACCCTTCCCAGCTTTCTCCTCCTATTTATTCTCTCTGCCTTGCAGCCCTACCTATTTCTCTCTCCTGCCTTGCTATTGGCCATTCAGCTCTTTGTTAGGCCAATCAGGTGTTATAGACAGGCAGAGTAACAGCTTCACAGAGTCAAACAAATGCAACATAAAGGAATGCAACACATCTTGGCATTGTTAAACAAATATTCCACAGCATAAATGGATGTAACACACCTCAAGCTGCTAATATTCCATAACAGTATCCTTCCAGTTTTACTATAGGCAGCTCAGCTTCTTCTGTCTCCAGCCTCCCTCTGGCTATACTATTCCCAGACCAGACACTCAATACATTGGCATCCCTGTGGTTCAGGATTTGCTCCTGTGATGGGTAGTTACAGGAGTCAAATGATGGGGAGAGAAAACATATTTTAAAAAATAGTCCCCTAAATTTGGCCAGAAATTGGATCTATAAGCAATTATGCACATCCTGTAGCTTACGTGAACACATATATAATGATCCGTGAATTGTTTTAGTATGAAATAAAACTTGAAATGATTCATTATGTAAGCAATTGCTGACTGAAATATAATTAAGACACAGCCAGGATTCCTGAGAAGTGTCTCTTCAAAGTTACAGATAGTAAGTATGCTCAAGTAGAAAATAACATCTCATCTAGAATTCAAAAGAGAAATTTCATTACACATTCTGATATTAATCATTGAAGTGTGGCTTGAACTGACTGTATCCCACGGAAACATTTCACCCTGAACTCAATGCCTTATGGGGGAAAAATAAGCTTCATGTGTCAAGATACATGAAAAGTTACAAAGAGAAGGGTCATAATGACCTTTTATGAAACTCTGATCTCAAGTTGTGTCTCCCTGTGCCCCCCATCCCCTCCCTCCGGCATCCCTCCCTTGGTCATCCCAAACTGGCAAGGATAACTGCTTCCATTTGCATACCTGGCAGACCTGTCAAGAAGTAGCTTTCTCCAGAACAAGGCCAGGTTCAAAGCCGGTAGGAGCTGATAAACAGACATTTTGGCTCCTCGGTCCCTTGGGTAGAGTCAATCTCCCTCTGTGTCCATATCACTTCCTGGATTCCTAGGGGACCAAACTTGCAGTTACAGAGGAAATGCTCCTTGATGGCTCTACCGGCCACCTTCTCTTTTTGTTTACTTTCTGACAATGCTACTTACCCACACTTTGCAAATAGAGTATCCAGGACTTCCCCCACCCTGGCTTTTATCCCGTTATAGAAATAATGTCTTAAATGCTCTTAAAGTGTGTTTTCAATGTCCAATCCCGTGGCTTATGTCCTACAGACATGTGTCTGTAAGACTCAACATTACTTTTGTGTTAAATAGCGTCATACAGAGTAATACTAGGCACTAATCCTTTATAAAATTATACAAGTAATATTTTAATTTTTTTAGATTTATCTATGTGTTTGTGACAACACCTTTATAATGAGTTCTTCTTCCCATCCACCTGAACCTTCACCTCCTCAGCAGAGGCCCTATTTATACACCTGCTCGTTGACCACAGGTTTAGTTTCACTCTCAGCCTCTCTTTGCCTCAAATAATCAAACACAGGCTTATATTATTTTTAAGCTGATTGGCCTAGGGCTCAGGCATATAACTTGCTAGTTCTTTACCTTTAAACTAGCCGGTCTTTCTTATCTTGTTCAGCCATGAGGCTTGCCACCTTTTCTCAGAGCAGCATTTCAACTTGATTTTTCTGTGTCAGCTGCAATCTCATCAGCACATCTCTGTGGTGTCTCTGCTCTGCTCTGCTCTGCGATGATCCCAGAGTTTCCTTAGTCTGGTAGCCCCACCCACACTTCCTGTCTGCCTTTGGCCAATCGGCGTTTTTTTTTTTGTTTTGTTTTGTTTTGTTTTTTGTTTTTGTTTTTTAACCAGTAGGCAGGACAATTATTTACAATAGAACGGAACACAGTCCCACTACACATCTTCCCAAGAAGTTAGAGCTCAATAAGGTCTTCAAGTTAAAAAGAACTTAACTTCTGTGGGAGTGATTTTTGTTTTTGTTTTTAAAGTTCTTCTTTTATGATGTCAAAGAACTATTGTTGAAGGGATTTCGTAGTAGAAAGAATGTGATATTAGATCCAGACTGGATTTAAATCTGTGTTCAGCCACTTATTTACTCTGTGAGCTTGGACACATTATTCAATAGCTTATGTGTCATGTAAAATAATAATCAACTTACAAGACTGTTGAAAGGAGCAGGAATGATATTTCTACAATGTTTGACAGGCAAAAACATTAATGAATGATGATTGGAATTTTATTAAAATATCGTTGACTTGAAGAAGAACTGATGATGTGGATTTTAATCCTTTGTCATTTATGAGGGTCCCAAGACAGTCCAAAGTCCTCATACAGAGGCCTTGAGATCATTTGCTATGTGTTGAGTGTTGTAAGGAGGCTTTTGGTGATCCACAAGGATCTAAAGGGAGATAATGTCGTGAGGACTTCATTCTGATAATCATACCATTGTATTCATTACTAGACAAGTAGATTGCTGATTTTTTCAAATGAGTTCAGGTTAGGACTTCTCTTGTGTCAGCTTTCTCTTACCCTTCCACCTTCTGCAGAAGAGCATTTCACCTCCAGGCCTGTGAGAAATTCATCTCTGTTTTATTTTATTTTTATTTTTTTATTTTTTTAATTTATAAACCACCAGGCCTCAGGCGTCCCGCAACAAAAGCATAGAATATACAAAGCCAACTCTATCCTTAGGAGTCAGTGGTGTCGGTCTCGATACAGAGCTTCAAACTGTGTAAATGAAGAACAAGTATGAACTAAGTAAATGGAATAAGAATTTAAGGACAAGGAAATAAAAAACCCTGAGTTTCCCAACACATAATTATCATTAAGGACTGGGAATGGGAAATACATTGTCCAACACCAGTGGTTCTCACCCTGTGGATCGTGACCCCTTTCAAATGAGACAATTCTTTCACAGGAATCACCTTGCATGTCAGATACTTTCATTATGCTTCCTAACAGTAGCAAAATTATAGTTATGAAGTAGTAATAAAATGATTTTATGGTTGGGGGTCACCACAGCATGAGGAACTGTACTAAAGGGTTGCGGCATTAGGGAGGTAGAGAACCAATGTCCTATGGTCTTGGCAACACTGTGGTCCAATAACATTTAAAGAAAACCTAAGCCTATAGGTTTTTTAAAACACATAATTGTATGATTTATAGATTTTTGGTTTTTTTAACATTAATTTTCCCCTGTAGCTCAACACTTTTCTTATGATGTGAGAGCTATGGAGACATGACAGCTTTTATTTTCTTTTACAAGGAAAGGTTCATTTTACAAATGATTCTTAATCCCTTGTGTGAGAACTATACAAAAATCCATGTCATATACAATAAAGTATCTATTAATTACTCAATTCATTGTTGTTTCTAAATTGAGTCAACTTTCCCTACCTTTGTTCGAACAGAAACACGCACATGCACATGGCTCTAAGTGGATATTTTTATGAGGTTTTCTCTGGAGCTTTGTTTCAGTGGCCAAGACATATGGAAATTTCATTACCTACATTTAAAATGAAACATAAACTTATAGGTTAATCTTAAAACCTCAAATTGCAATGATTTTTTTAGTTTTTTTTTTCCTGAATAGGGAAAATAATTTTTTGTGTGTGTGATAAGCTCTATTGCACATTCTAAATTTTTTCTTAAAATTTAATAGATAAATGAATATGTTTTTATTTAGCCTTAGCAAGAAAAAAATGTCATATAGAGAAAAATAAAGAGATTTTATTTTTTTCAAAGTATCTGGCTATTTGGGGGTGTGGGGGTGACTGGGGTGGAAGGAATTGACTGTTCTCCTAGAAAACCTGGGTTTGATTTCTAGAACCCACATAGTGGCTCACGACTGTCTTTTAACTCTTTTTCCAGAGGATCCAAACTCTCTTTGGTGTCCACGAGCACCAGGCATGCATGTGGCACACAGACATGCATGCAGCTCAAACACCTATAAAATAAGTAATATAAAACAATTAAAATACTCCTGATGTTTCTAGTAAAATAATAATTACTTTCCATATTGTCTAATGTTTCCTCATAGCACAAATCTTTAAAAGGGAAGCATGTTTCCCAGTGGTTGAAATTTATTCCCATATCTCAGTAGACCAGTATTTAAAGATGGAGATTAATATTTGTATAAAACTTCAGAAAATTATGTCTATATAGTTTCATATTTAGCCAGTGTTGCTACATAGTGATAGGGTATTGTAAAGGAAGGCCTGAATACCTTCAATTGGTTTGGTAGCTAGGAACTCTCTGATGGCCACAAGGGGCCCAGAGTCTCTCCCCAAGCTGTTAAAGTGTTTAGCCAGAGCTGAAATCATTTCATTTGATAGGATCAGAGGATCATTCAAGCTCAGTCTTGTTTTTGTTGGCCAAGGGCTTCAACTTCTCTGTGCCTGTTGGCCAGGGACCTCTGTTCCTCCCTATTGGTCTTCCTACCATGACATCTTCCCTCTAGTAAGTGTACGGAGTGTGGTCAGTCACTAAGCACAAGGCAAGCATCATTAAGCAGCACCATTAATCACAAACTGTTGTATTAATGTACCTTTTCTTAGTATCTGTTCTTTCTTTTCAACTGAAGCATACAATTTGAGAACAGTTCTATTGACTTTCTTTTAGACTATAAAATATCATTTTGGGGATCTGAAAGGAAAAGATTATTTGAAACAAAAGTTGAAAAGTGAGGTGACAGGATTAAAGAATGCAAAATGAGCCAGACTTGATCGTAGACACATGTTGTCCAGTGTTTGTGAGATTGAGGCAGGAAGACCCCTTAAGCCCAGGAACCTGCCACCAGCTGTTTATTGTAACATGGCATGGCTCAAAACCAAAGCAGACAATAACAAACAACAAAACTGAACCTGTCAAGGAGAATTTGTGCAGTGGGAAAGCCATGCTTACTCCCAAGACCAGGGATGGTAAAAACAAACTCCAGAGAAAACATAGACAGACATTTTGAGACAAAGCTGATGAAGGCTGAGATAATGTCCTCTGGTGACTGTGACTGTCAATGGAGAAACTGATGCTGATAATGGAAAACAATAGGGACAAGTGAGATAACATCTAGGGGTTATGACAACAGAGATGAAATGGGTCGCCTGCTTACATGGGTAAATCTAGAACTCAACTATAACAAAACCAAATGAAAACAAGAAAAAACACATGCACAGAGCTAGAAAAGCCAGGAAGCCCTTGTCTAAAAGAAGGCAAAAATAACATGGTAACAAAAGATAATGATAGGAAAGGAAATTAGGACCCAATGATGAGACAGGGTTAGAAAAAGAAACAGGTATGAATGAGGCAACAGGAATCTGTGGAGATTAAAAAACACAACTATGCCAAGTACCTGAAATTAGATTCTCCAATCTCAAAATTCAAACATTTGAAACTTGTTTCCTTTGTTATAAAATGCATCAGAGAGCATCCCTGTTGGGCATGAACATATTAAAATCTGCACCACTGCTATGAAACAATAGTACAGCTTTTTTTAAAAAATTCTTTTTTTCTGTGTTGTTTATTAGCAAAATGAAACTTTTTCCTCTTTGATGGCATGCAATAAAAGATTTGTCTCCATCCAGCTTAGCAGGCTTCCAGCAAAGAATACGATCCCTTCAGCTTCTGTTCACAACCATTTGACTGACAGTTTTGAGGGAGACAGCAAGAAACGAAAACAAAGTAAGTATTTGAAAGATCTAAGCTGTAAGCACATGGTTATAATGAACCGCAACCTGGGTTCAAGTTGCCTCAGGACACTGACCTTGACAGAGAACTTTGACTAAAAATTGGTTCCAGATAATGAAGACTTTGTTACAAAGTTATCATGTGTTTTGGATGGGAAAATAAAACCTCCTTCTAGATGGTTGTTTTAGCTTGCTACTTTGCCTTCAAGGTTGAAGGGGTCAAACAGACAAGGAGTATGTGCCAGCAAATACAACTCATTTCTGTCCACAAAGGCATTTTTTTTCCCCAAGTATCCCTTCTCAGGGCACACAAATTTCTTTCTACTAAAGTCTCTTATTTGTTTTAGAGAACACTTAATGCATTTCTACTACAAAACCTTTAAGAAGACATCTCGACTGGTCAGCAGAGGGCAACTTCTGTTTCTTTCTCAACAAAAGCAGAAAAGAATTTTATGATATCCATTCCTAATTTAACAATCATTTAGCAAGTATTTACCATGGGCCAGGTGATTTGTTTTATAAAATGCACAGTATGATTTTACAGATATGGTGGTTTGAATAAGAACAATCTACAAATGCTCTCATATTTGAATGTTCAGTCATTGGTAAGAGGAAGTATTTGAGAAGGGTTAGGAGCTGTGGCCTTGTTGGAGGAAGTGTGTCATGTGGGGGGTGGGCCCAGTGTTCCTCTCTCAGCATGTAGTTCTCAGCTAATTCTCCAGCACTATGCATGCCTGCCACCATGCTCCCGGCCATGATGATAACGGACTAAACCTCTGGAACTGTAAGCAAGTCTCCATTTACATGCTTTTTTTTTTTTTCTAAGAGCTGCCTTGATCATGGAGTCTCCTCACAGAAATAGGACAGTGTCTAAGACATCAAATAAAAAGAGGAATAAGTAACAGCTTCTGTTACTGTTGATACCTAAGATAAATCAACTGACACAGAGCAACGTGTTTGTTATATAGCTTGGTTGTTAGGATTTCTGGCGCATCTAAAAATCCAGGTGCAGGTGTTCCTCGAGTCCTAGAGCCAGCATATCACCCCCCACACACACCCCTCCCACAGTTAGACACGAATGCTCGCTGCTGTGGCTGTCCTCTTTAGGCATACACAGCTTGGCATGCCATCCATATGCAGGAGTGAGCGTGACCATGTGCATGAACCCTTACAAGCAGAAATCCTGGTCCCTAAATCCTCTTTGCATGATTTCTCTCAGACCTGGTTCACTTTACCACCTTGTTCTACTTTAATAAACCCTAAAAATGGGTTATCAGTATTGTTTTGTGATCTGTTCTCCCATGAGATAACAACACAAAATTGGTGGTACAGCACACACTTGGAACGTTCAGGGCCCTGGATGGGACTCCTGGCATCTCAAAATAAAGGAGCAAAGGTTTGTTTTGACTTATAGTTTTGGAGCAGTGGTAAAAGAACACGGCACATCATAGCCCAGAGCACAAAGGAAAGGAAGCTCCATGTTCTCGTGGCATCTTGGAAGCAAACGGGAAAGAAGAGATCAGGATCTGCACTTCCTTCAAGGGCATGCCTAGTGACCTCCACCAGGCCCTATCTCTTGTAAGTGTCCCAATACCAGTGCAACTTGGGCACAGACTTTATCTCGGGCCTTAGAGAGTGTTTCTCTCATTCTCTGGGTTGTGACCCCTTTGGGGGCTGAGTGACCCTTTCACAGAGTCAGATATCCTGCATATCAGATACTTACATTATGATTCATAACAGTAGCAAATTACAGTTATGAAGAAGCAATGAAATAATTTTATGGTTGGGAGTCACCACAGCATGAGAAACTGTATTAAAGGGTTGCAGCATCAGGAATGTTGAGAACCACCGACTTAAAGGCCATTTCAGAACCAAGCCTGCCCACTGCAGAGTTGAATGTTAAAACCACGTATTCCATGAGCAAGCCACACTTCTTACCATCACTTCTGTTTTTAAAAGCTGAAAAGAACTTATTCATGTTCATAACTGAAATTCAAGTTTAACCTTGTAAACAAGTAACAATATTTTAAAATATTGATAGTTAAATACAAATACATCAGAAAAGAGTCATTGTACGTCATTCCCAGATTCATCGTGAAATGCGCACAGAGAATAGACAGCAGAAATAGAATTTCTATTGGTGTGAAGAGACACCGTGACCACAGCAACTCATAAAGAAAAGCATTCAATTGGAATGGCTTACAGTTCGGTGGTTTAATCCATTATTGTCATGGCTACACACCAGCAGGATGGTGCTGGAGAGGTAGCTGAGAGTTCTACATTTGTACTGGCAAGCAACAGAAGAGAAGGACTCACTGGACCTGCCTTGAGCATCTGAAACTTCCAAGGCTGCCCCCAGTACACATTTCTTTTAACAAGGTCACGCCTATTCCAACAAGGCCACACCTCTAATAATGCTACTCCTTGTGAGCCCGTGGGGGCCATTTTTATGCAAACCAGCATGCCTTTCATAAATAGCGTTGCTTCACATGATAGGTTTTGGTCTTAGAACATAGGGACAGATGTTAAGTTTCAAACCCGTGACAAATGTCACATTTTGTACCTTTGGCCTCCCAGCTGCTGTACCTCGTCCTTCCCCCTCATCACAAGGCGCAGCTCAGTCCGGTCATGTTCACTAAGGACTCTTCCAGATGTCTCTGCCTCTGGCTATGTTCTCCCATATATCTATAATAAACTTTCTCCTCCACTTTATCTAGGAGTAGTCATGTCCTTTCTTTTCCTTTTATTTATTTATTTATTTATTTTTCAGCCATCAAATAGTTTGACAGAAAGGCAACAGGTCAGGTCTTGAGGCCCCTTCCACATAGAGACTCTAGATGACCTCGAGAGTAGAGGAAAATCGTTTGCTGAAAACCAAGTGTTCACATAACGCAATGTACCCAGCTACGTTCAGTACAAACAAAACCACAAGGTAAGAACAGTAAAGCTGTGGAGGTAAAGCAAACAGATTGGAACCATGAGCGTAGGAATTGCCCTATTTAGAAAAGCTCACAGCAGGCGCCCACACTTTCAAACTCCTGCAGCGATCTCGGGAGATGTCAATCACTAGTGCAGTGTTTTTGTACAGTACTTGGTGGACAGAGAATCTGGCAGCAATTATGGGTTTATTCTGGATTAGGCCCAGCCTACAGCATAAAACAGTATCACAAGCCAGGCCTGCACTTTGTCACACATACATACACCCTGAAGGGACGTTCCTTCATCCTGCCCTCCCCCAAACAGGGCCTTTAGCAATGTAAGCTAGATATATTTTTTTTTTTTTAACTGTAGCAACGTGAGTGTACTGGTATCTAGCAGGTAAAGGCATCCTACACCGCCTAAGCGCCCCTAACCCCCACCAAAGAATCAACTAGCTTGTTGTTGCCGTGATTGATGGGTGACAGGAGGGAGTGGTTTTGGCTGCTACCTCTTGGGAGGTCATTAATCTTCAAATACTAATTCTTAGGCCAACCCATTACTGATGGCAGAGAAGTCCTAGAATGCAAACCAGATAGCATTCTTTTTTGTTTTCTCTCTTTCTTTTTTTTTTTTTTTTTTTTTTTTTTTTTTTTTTTGTCTAAAACACTACGTCATCCTCAAGACCAGGTTTTAGGTTGTCTCTGTTGTCGCCGCTCCTTGGGCTTTTTCTGACAATGGCAAAGCCGAAACCCGAAGCCGTGTGGCGCCAGGGTTTCTGCGTGGGTTGTGGGTTTCTTCACCATCAGCCCTGAGTGGTGGGGAAAGCAAAACACTTGGGGAATGAGGTGTTTTCATAACGTCATTTGTTTAGTCTAGATGAGGAATGCTGCTCTTTCAAGGCAGGAAAGCTGTGGATTCCCGAAGCTGGAACTCCGACCTGAGACTATCCTGCACGGGGGAGTCCTGCACCCCTGAGCTCAGCATGTGGCCTTTGCTCCGCCGAGGGTAGCGGGAAACCCGCAGGGCAACACCGGATCTCAGGGGCTCCGGGTCGGTTCTGAGTGCTCAGGAAGCCCCGGATGCGGAGGGTAGGAATGACTGGGGATGGGAGAAGGTTGGGGGAGACGCGGGAGCGCGGGAAGCCGCAGGAAGAGGCGGGATTCCGGTCTTTTGTCTCCTGGCCAGAGCTCGGAACCCGGAGCTGGAGTCTGGTAGGGCCAGCCGGGACGTGGCTGGAGTGGCGGGCGTGGCCGAAGAGATGGGCGGAGCCCTGCAGAGTCAGCGGGGCGTGGTCGGAGCAGTGGGCGTGGCCTAAGCACGCCACGCCCATGGTGAGGCTTTAAAAGCAGGCGCGCTCTCCTGTCGGTTTCCCGGTCCTCCTGTGGATCTTTCTCGTCCTTTCCTCGCTAGCTCCGCCCGCCGCGTGCTCCGACCTCCAGCTCGGGTGAGTTCCAGGCAGTCGGCCGCCCAGCGGTGCCTGTCATTTCCACCTCTGCTCCTGACCGTGCTCTCTCGCCCATCCTCCCACTTGTACCTCACGACCGGGTCCTCTAGCACTTACCTGCTGTCGCCCCCATGGCCATCCCTGGGACCCCGTGTCCCCGGGGCAGGTGAACCATCCCCAAGACCTTTAATTCCCGATCCTGTTCTCCCGGGACGAGGCGAGCTGGGGAGTTCCTGGGGCCGCCCATCGTTTTCTTTCTTTCTTTTCTTTTCTTTTCTTTCTTTCTTTCTTTTTTTTTTTTTTTTTTGTAGCCTCTGGCTCCCCCGCCTGGGTCCATTTCCCCTCGCCTTCGGGCAGAAGGGCTTAGACACCCCGGTGCTCCTGTCCCAAGTGTGTACGGGGTCTAGGGGGTGCTCTAGGGGGCTTGGCGCCTCCCTAGCCCTCCAGCCCTGCAGCAACCGAGCTCCTGGCCACCGCCTTTGTTCAGTGGTCTCTGCCCACTAGGCACGGAATCTTAAGTGTAGAAGAAACCAGAGTGAAATTTCACTCAATCATTCCCAGCTTTTCCCGATACTTTCTGTTTTTGTGTACAACGGGGAGGCAAATTTGCCTGATTAAGAAATTTCGCAACAGGTCCTAGTAATAACCACAACCTGAGTTCGGTGCTGAATTCTGTTGTAGGCATTCCTGGAGCAGAGGGGTGTGCTCTAGAAACTTCTGCCCCCTTGGAAGTCGGGACATTGAACCATATTTGTTTACATGATTACTCAAAAGTTTGACCTGTTTCATTTGGACTGCGAACCACGTACATTTTTTACTTTATAAATGCTTTTTTTAAGTACAGGAAACAAAACAAGATGTAGTAATTTTTTAACTTGGGCAGCGAAAATAGCTTAGTTACTGACTTTTCCCATCTGGTTAAGTCTCTACATAAAACCCAAGAAATCCAAAAGGACAACCACAAGGTGTACTATACTTGTACCCAGTAGATTTAAACACAGTCACACGATCTTCAAACTGTATACAAGTGATATTTGTGATCTTACTCTTTGCCAGTCTCTGATATTTCCATCGCTTCAGGCGTTTTGCCCCCTGTGTTTTTTTTATAGCCAGGTAGCCATGGAAGTATATATCCCATGAGTTTTTAGAACATTGTTTGCTTAGTTATCTTGAATATATGGAGCACACCTCAGCACTATAGTTAACTGAATAAAAGAGAAAGGAATAAACTAGGTACAGTTGTGGGGAGCAATACATGTTTGTTTATAGGTTTTGTCCAAAATTCTTACCACAAATTGTTAGCAGATTTCTCCCAGTGTTTTCACATTTTTGGCTGATATGAAGTACTACCTATTGGAGGACTGACCTGATGAAACTGCACAGTTGTGGACTAGAGAGAAATTGTATCTTTATCAAAAGATAGCATAAATGTTGGTATAGAATAGGGAGGGGGCCAGCAGAAAATGAGATACTAGGTCCAGGCATAACCTTGTCAATAGTTCCAGAGAGCTCACACCTTTAACTTTTGTTATGTTACAAACTAGATGAATCAAATGAAATGGAGAGAGGGAGCCCTCTAAGGGAGAGGAGACAGATTGAGGAGAGTACAAATGAAGTCAGGAATGGGATTCCCAGATCAGGACCCATTGGTTTGGTGGTGCCCTTAACAAGTTAACGTGTCTAATCTCAGTTAACAAACATCTGGCCTTGGTTACTTCCTCTTATGAAATGAGTGGTAACAGCTTACTTGCTAGGTAGGGGTGGAGTGTGGGGAGTGAAAGGGGAGAGGTGTGAAGGGTGTGTGTACATTTGAGGAATGTGTAAATCCAAAGTCGGGGGTGGGGTGGTGTGTGAGTGTGTGAGTGTGTGAGTGTGTGTGTGTGTGTGTGTGTGTGTGTGGTGGATTCCTCCTGCTTTTAGACTACATTCTGTACTTTCTGAAACTTGAAGTGAAATGGTTCTTGGTGGAAATCTTCCAAGAGAGAGCTGGCTTCCACAGAGACAGCATCTCCCAGACCTTCCCTTCACCCCCAGACCTTCAGTTCCTCAAGGCTCCATCACTGCCTGGCATTTACTTCCACCTCCTGGGTTCTATTGGTTGGATGTCACCAGGCATCCCGTCTGTGCCTTCACTTCCTAGGGATCCTTTGTGTTTGTGTGTCACAGGTCTTTTTACAGTCCTGTGAAGTATCTGGACCTCTTCTCCAAATACGTGCTTTTTTTCTGTTTTATGTTGTTTGTAGTACTTGGGGATCGAACCCAGGACTTTGTGAATAATAAGGAAAGACTCTGAATGGGGACTTCAATCAGCCCTTTTTACTTTTCATTTTGAGACAAGGTTTTGCAAAGTTTCCAGAGCTGGCCTTGAACTTCAAATTGTCTTGCATAGTCTCCCAACCAGCTGGGATGACAGATGTGTGCCACTGTGCCTGGTCCAAAACTTTTTAAATATATAAAAAGATACAGTGTGCAGCACAAAGTTAACCAGCCCCAGATTTGGGAGAATTGTATTTTTAACATTAAAAACTTAGACCTAAAGAGAAGTGTTTCTCCTTTCCATTCTAGGGAAGGAAGGCACAATTTCTGGTTGCTAAATTTTATTGTTTTAAGTGGTAGAGGATCAGCCAACCACAGCCCATTGTGTGGGAATTTGTCTCGGAGTCTAGCAGGGTTCTTGCACTTTTACGACCTGCTTGTGTCAACAGTGCTAATTGCTTGTGATTAATCATAGAGGATGAGTCAGACTCTGATACATGAAGATGAAGGGCCTTGACAGTTAACGGTAGGAAAAGTTTCCTGGTTGCTTCAAGGGAGGAAAATGAAGAGAGAGAGATGTGAATCCAGTTTAGCAGACACTAAGAATCTTTGCCATGGCCATCTACGACAGTGCCACTGTTAGTGGCTGGCAGTGACTTTGTTGCTGTTCTAAGTCAATCTGGTCAATTTGTTTCCACAGTATATTTGTAGTTCATCTCTGTCAGGTTTTTCCATCCATCAAATGGAAAGCATGGTAAAGCCTGCTTCACTCGTGAGGATGAAGTTAATACACTACTTAGCATAAATGAATATGGTAAATATTACAGGAGTATTTGCAGTTACTGCTATCTGCTATGTAACAGACACGTGTAAGGGTTTTGCATATATTGTTTAATTTTACAAGCACTTTAAGATACAAATAAGCATTATTAAAGAACTAGTAGGTGAGACATAATCAACCTTTACCATCCAAGTCTATGTAAAGATCATGAAGATGTTGAGTTGTTTGAATAGTGAGGTGTCTGGTCATATTCACACTGGGGACTGCTATGGCATGTGTTGGGTCCAGAGATTCCCAAGCTTATGGCATTATCTGCATTTCATTACAGTATGTGACTGTACAGGTACTGCTGTTCACATCCATGTCAAGAACTTCACTATGCTGCTATTGAAGGCATTATAGTAACAACATGGATATTATTTAAAGTGGAGAGGCCAAGTTTACTCTGTTGACGGGAGTTTTCTTTCTGTGGTGACATTAGTCTTAGGTTAACAGAAAGAAGGAGTTTTTGTTGGAAAGTCAGTATGAGTGAGCACTGACTTCATCAAGTGAGTGAATTCTGGGTGGGCAGGAATATATTCCTGTGCATATAATATGGGACTCAAAGACAGAGAACCCTCGGAGATTTGAATGATCTCAGCCCTTAATGTTCTCATGAAAAAAACAAAAACAAACACAGGAGTTTTACAGATAGATTCAAAACATGAGTCTGTTTTGCTACTTTGGAGGTCAGTGACCTCAGCAGTCATGCACAGTCAAACTTCGTGCCATATCCAGACCCAGTGGTGTTTCTGAAGAAAAGACCTGGGTGGAGTTGCTGGTCTTTTTCAGACCCTTTACACAGGCTGTCTCACTGAATCTTCCTCTGTTTCCAAATTACAGTTCAGGAAGCATTAGCTCAGAGATTAAGGATGTTGCTAGGGTCTCAGACGTGGTAACCAACTTTTAGACCAAAGTATTTCAAATTCTAACTTCCATATTCATTGTGTTGTGCCAAGAGTGTCAATAAGAGGTCTTGAGTTGAGTGTGCACTTTAGTTTTTGTGGCAGACCTTGTTACAGTAACCTTTAGTTACTAGGCTGAACTTAGTCTTCCCCAAGGAACTCACTGTCAATGGATGTGCAAGATAAAACCATTTTGCTATTTCAGTAAAATTAAAACTGTGCTAAAATTTGTTTGGTATGCGTGCGTGCGTGCGTGCGTGCGTGCGTGCGTGCGGTGTAAACATGTTTGAGTGTGTGCCTGTGTGTGCACATGCAGATAGAGACCAGCAGTCAGTGTTGGGTGTCTTCCTTGATCACTCTCTACTGTATTATTTATTTATATTTGAGAAGGTTTCTCATCAACCCTAGAGCTCGTAAATTCAGCTGTGATGGCCAGTCATTGAGTTCTAGTGATCTGCCTTTGTTTCCACAGTGTTGAGACTGCATACACATGCCGCTGTGGCTGGCTTTCGTGTCCGCACTGGGGATCTGAACTCACGCTCTCTCCCCATGAGCTTGTGCCACACACTTTAATGACTGGGCTGTGCCATCAGCCCCATTTACAGATTTTTAAAATCATTGTATGTATGTGGGTATTCTGCTTGCATGTATGTGTGTGTATCACGGGTGTGCCCAGTTCCAGAGGAGTCCAGAAGGTTTGAATTGCTGGAAGAGGAGTTACAAAAGGTTGTAATCTGTCATTTGGGTGCCAGGAACTGAACCCAGGTCCTCTGAAAGAGCATGAAGTGCTCTTAACCCCGGGGTCATCTCTCCAGCCTGTTTACCTATCTTTACCACCAAAGAACAAATCCCCGAGAAACACACTCTTCCATATAATTCTTCTGTGTATTTGTGTGGGGGTGTGGGGGTGTTTGCTCATAGTCCACAGTGTCTTTTTGGTGTCCACTTTATTTATTTATCTATCTATCTATCTACCTATTTATTTATTCATTTATTTATTTATTCACTCATTTATTTATTTATTTAGAGGCAAGGCCTCACTAGGCATTTGTTGTTTTTGTTTAATCTGGACTGGCTGGCTAGAGAGCCCTGAGATCCTATATCCTTCTACCCCTAGCTTTGGAATTCCAGTGCACACTATCACCTTTTTATGTGGATGCTGGAGATCTGAACCCAGGTTTTTTCCTCATGCGAATGTAGCAAACTCTTTACTTTTTGAGCCATCTCTCTAGCCCCTAATTCTTTTATCTTTGGCTCCTAAACCAGTATATAGTGTTTGTTTATAATGCCTTGGTTTGGTTTGGAGCTCCATCCAAAGTTGAAGTCTCATGCATGTGACATGGGTTCCCAGTAAAGTACACCTTCAGTGCCCAGGATGTTGTTGCTGAATTACATTTAGATTGAATATTTCATAAATTGCAAATAATTTCACACTTATAAACTGCTTTTCCCTTAGAGGAACCTACCTATATATAGGAATTAATTCAGAAGTTAGCTGGATGGATGGAGAGAGGTCAAGTGCCCTCAGAGACAAGAGCTGGGAGGGTAAAGAAAGAATGGATATATGAGTATTTATATGAATTTACATGTTTTCCTGGGTCTGTAATCCCAGCAACTTTAGAGACTATGTCAGGAGGATCACAGTTCATTGCCTACCCGAGCTAAGAACAGCTTTTCAGCTAACTGAGGCAACGTAGTGTCTCAAGTTATTTTTAAAAAGGTAAATATTAGGCTGGTGGATAAAAGTCGGTGGTAGAGCACGTGCCTAGCATGGACGAGGCCAGGGGTTCAGTTCTCAGTAACACACAATGATGCTGAGTATTGTGAAATGATATGAGACGCTGTGTTGGCTTCAAGGCCTGGATTCTCACTTCACAGTTACTCAGATTGGGTATAGTGTTGGAGGGCCAGGCTGAAGATTTGGCTTTCTTGGGAGCCAGATGGAATGGGTAGCAGGTTACCAAGACACGAAGGAACCACTCTTGGTGCTGGTGTGTTTACCAGCTGAGAGAATAGATTAGGTAGCTGGAGCAGAAAAAAATATCTTCAGACTAAGATGAGGCAAAGCCTAATTTCTGCCTAATGAGAGCTTTCAAACACATGCTTTGCCCAAAGCCATTGAATGAGGGCAGTGCTGCTAATTTATTTCCTTCAACAAAGCCACTTGTACCCTAATGGGGCTCAAAATGACACTGATTTGTAAAAAAAAAATTCCCTTTTGAGAGAGAAGACAATAGCCAAGTTCCTAGGGTAACCGTGAAGTGTTTTCTGTGGAACCGTTTAAAATCTGGATTTATGCACAGAGCCACGCCAGAAAACATTAGTGTTAGATCAGGTGACTTCAGAATTCCCACATGAGGGACATGTACACTTAAATACAAGCTTCAGTTCTTTAAGAACTAATACAGAACCAGCATATGAGAATGACTTGACCCGCGGGACTGGAGAGAGGATTTGGGATTGGTTCCCAGGACCCACAGACGGCACCAAACCTGCTGTAATTCCAGTTTTGGGTTCTGTTGCCCTCTTCTGGCTTCAACAGGCATTGCATCCATGTGCTATGTAGACGTACGTGCAGGCAATACGCCCAAATGCATGAAGTGAAGATAGATCTAAAAAAAAAAAAAAAAAAAAAAAACCATTAAGAATGACTTGACCCATGTGGTCACTTTGCAGGTCTCATTGGTGGCTTCACACCAGGTGAGTTAGATTTAACTTCTAGTCCTGGCTCAGAAGGGTAAGCCTCTTGGATTGGAGCTTTTGACTGGGGAGAAGTCTCAAGGGAAGGTTTTTGCATACGTGCTAGCATGTAACCCAAGCATGTCAGCCAAGTGCAGTGGGTAAATTCTAGTTCTAGAAGTTACAGTGAAAACCCAAGAACAAGACTTAAAGTAGAAAAAGCCAGTGTTTGGCCTACGCTGCAAGATGTATGGAAAGAGGGCTTTTATTTGCGCTTGTAACGTTCTGTAAATGAGCCCATAGGATTGGGGAAAGGCATGCAGCCCAGATTGCTCAGTGCAGATCCAGTCTGCTGTGATTAATGGCAGCTGTTGTGGAGGAGCATGGCCAAGGGCTTGGAGGAAAAATGAAGCCTTGCATTTCTTTAAAAATATGCACAGCGATGCCAAGAGTGTCAGAAATGGAAGGTTATCATATGTTCTCCTGCAAAATTCAGGTCCCGTCCATAGGGGTTGAGACCAAATGTGTAAAGTTGAACTTCATTTCTTTAGACAACCAGGGCTATAAATGGGACCGTTGTTAGACTTACACATTTTAATGTCCAGAAATGAGGTTTTTGAGTGGCTGATTAGCTAAGGGTTTCCTTCACTTTGTGGTTGTACAACTATGATGTTTGGAGGTTGCTCCATGGGCTTCTTACTGATGTAGATTTTTATCTTTTATAGCATCTCTGTAGTGAGAACTACCCTTCCAAGTTTATAAGACAAGCCCAACATTACAAAAGTGTCCCCTGCTCTTCATTCCATCATGGAACGGGTATACATACAAAACAGGGTTGCAGAAAGAGCAGCTGTCTATAGCCACCTATCCGCTGTCCTAAAACAGAATAGAAATCCCACCTAGGCTTTCTGGGGATGTTTTCTCCCATAGCAAAGAAAAAGTTCTTCAAAGCTCCTTACGAGAGCCCTTACATGGGTGAGACTTTAATGTCTGGATACATGCCAGGTGAACTGGTAGCTAGTGGGACAAGACTAAGATATGCCAGAAGTGGAAAACTGGTAACAGAGCAAGCAGAATTCTGTAGAAGGCCCTGGCCTTTCCTGAGATTAGACATAGTCACACATGCTCAGGGGCGTAAGGGCAGGCTTCTTGGTGAACCTGAAGTTGCAGTCATCACATAAAGAAAGGTACGTGTAAACTCCTTTTAACAAACTAAATCAGACTGCTTTTCACCGGAGGGAAAGAACAACATTAATGGGGTTTTTTTGTTTTGTTTTGTTTTTGTTTTTTGTTTTTAAATGTCTGAATGTTATTCAAGGACATCTAACTTAGGTCTGTTTCCTCACTGAGATTGCTCCTAACATAGATAACAGGACCAAAGAAAGCTGGCTAGGCTAGCAGGCTGAGACTAAATTGTAAAAGTGAGGGACACACCTTGATAATAGAAGTGCCTCAATAGCCAAGTGCTTGCCTGTAAAGCTGGACTGGACCTGTCATCTCCTTAGGATACCTACAGAGGTGTACAGCGCAGACCTCAAATCTGTAACCTTGGAGACAGAGGCTGTCAGTATCGTAGAGGTACCTCCAACTCAAACAAAGCCAGTGCGGGCTGTCTGAGCAAGCTAGTACTCTGTGTCTTGGGTTTATAGTCAGGCTCATGTTTTAATCAGAGGCGAAACAATGAAGCACCTGTTTTCACAGAGAGGGGGAAAAATTGACACCACATCAAAAGAAAAGCCAGGGCGGATGGCCTCACAGCAGGCCTTTAGCAGCTGTAGACCCTTGGAATGTTTTTATTCCTGTCTGGGCAGAAGTGTTTTTTGTTGTTATTTTGCTTTTTTTGGAAGTCGATACCTAGGGCTTAGTGGTAACCAGTGATCTCAGTCTAGTTTTTGTGTGGAGGAGTGTTAATATTGTTTATTTCAAGGAACAGGCCCTGGTTTCACATGGTTTGAAAAAAATCAAATTTAATGGCTCATGTAACTGAGGCATTCAGGAGAAGTTGAACCATAGCCATATCAAGGACTCTAAGCGTGTCTCTCTCTCTCTCTCTGCCTCTACCTTGGCTCCTTGGCTTCTTTATTTATAGTAACCAGCACCTCTACACTTCATTCACCCATTTTAAACCACAGTCTGGGTTTCCCTTTCAATGAACTCCATTGGCAAGAAGTTTTGTGTTCATACCTGGTTGAGGGTTGCCATGGTGTGAGTGGTTGGTTTGGTCCAGAATGCATGTTGTAACCCAATCCTCGGTGCAAGAGTGTTGGGAGGTGGGGCCTAGCAGAAAAATTGAAAACTAAATGGATTGATAGCACTATTAAAAGTTTCTGGGAGTGGGTTTCCTTTCTTGCTCTCCTGCCATGAGGACAGTGTCTCTATATTGAAGACACACATGGTCTTGGAAGCAGAGACCACAATCCCACAGCAGACACCAAGCCTTGGACTTGAACCTTCTTGACTTCAGAACTCTAAGAAATATTTCTGTTTTCTACAAATCATCCAGAATGAATCTTTTACTGCAGGCACAAAACAGGCTGAGATCAGCAGGGCCCGTGCCATGGAAATGAGTACCTTCACACTGTGTGTGTTGATGTTCTATTCAGGACCTGGTTTGCCCAGCAAATGACTCTGGCACCATCCCAGACTTCTGTAGGAGACACCAGAACAAACAGAGGCAGTGGGAAGCTCGGGTTGTTTCCTAGCAGACACTGCACATGGTCCAGATGTGTTCTGGTTGGCCAGAGCTCCTGTTTGTCTAGCTCAGCATGCATGCCCTTCCCTCCTGCCTCAGGGTGTGGGGCTCCTCCCTTCTCTTTGATATTACCAAAGATGTCCTTCTGTCCTGTCCGTAAGCCCGCACTGTCCAGTGCTGGATCTGTCTGCTCTGCTGTGTCTCTTGTCTTTTGGTGGCCTGTTGCCATATACCCGGAGTACTGACATTTTCAGGGGGATGAGTACACTGCCTGTGCACACTCCTGGTATTGAATCTTTTGCAATAACATGCCCGAAGCTGGATTACATTGTAAAGGAGTCTATTTTGCCTAACAGTTCCGGTAACGTGACGTCTAGGATTGCTGTCCCATGTGTGGGAGAAAAGTGGAAGGGTGGACAGATGTGTTCATACAGAGGTGCTTGTAACAGCCCTGTATTTGAGAACCAAGCGGTAACCTCTATGGGTGTCATAGTGGGTTTCCTATCCCTAACCCTAACCCCAGGAGCCAAATGCCTCCTACTAGAAATATCTCCTAATCCTGCCTCCTGGGGAAATTAAATTCCAGAATGAGTTTGGTGGACGCTCATGACACTCAAACCACATCATGTTTCTAAATGCTTGCCTGAATTTTGGCTTGAACTGGTCATGTCTAACTTATGTGAGCTGAGAGAGATGCTTCTTTCATGATTCTCTGGATGAAAGTCTAGGGTGCTATTACCAGAAGCAGGACAGGTACCCACTGCAATGGTAATTGTATAAATACTTAATGAAGGTCTCATTGGGAAACCTTATAGAGTTCTGGACCCACCTTAATGGTTGTATGAGAACCTATCTTTTAATGTTAAAGATTGAAGTTTTTCCTCCTCCCCAGTTTATCGTTACTTCCTATTTGTTGTAATTAGGGTTATATTTGTAAGGAGACGTCAGCTTTTAGAACCAGCCATTTCCTGGAGAGGCAAGCAACACATCCAGAAACTTAGCAGGCAAAGGGGCTCCAGGGAAGGCCAAGAAAAAAAAGTGATAGGAAAAGGGGTTATTTCACTGCATCAGTAGACACCTCAGGGGTGACAGGTACACAGTCCCCCTCTTAGCATGCTGACTTGGTGTCCTGGCTCAGGCAGCCAAGAAGGTTAGCACTCCCCGAAGGCCATTAGAGCTGTCCCAGGAGGCCCGTTCCTTCAGGGGATTGGAGAATGGTGACCCTAAATCACAGGTAGCCCGAGATTTATTTCCCAACACATCAGACCATGTTTGTATATTGTCCCCACACATTTTCAGTCACTGCTGAGAAGGGGACTTGAAAGCAACCTCTGTAGTCTTGACAAACCTGCCAGAGTAGGAAAAATCAGCTTGCGGGGCAGGAAGGGCTTTGGGGCTAGTGAAGCCACAGTGACCTTTGCCTCTGCACGGTTTGTGGTGACTGAGAGGATGGGGCTCCCAGTTGTAGAAGCCACAGCGGGTGATGCAAGCTGTGACTGGACCAGCAGGCACATGGAACATGTTCAGAGCTTATGTACATTAAATGTTGAGAATGTAATGTCTTTACAGTGAATTAAACGTGTATATCAAATGACTCTACTGAAGCGTAAAATTTCCAGCTGAGTTTTTAAAGGTTCTGGAGTGGCTGCTGATTCTGGTTCTGCCTTTTGCATCGATGGCCTGACCTAGGAGAGAGAAAGGCTGCCCAGGCCAGCATCCTAAGTAGAGCTATGGGCATAGGGTTGGTGGAGGAATGCAGGCCTTTGGTGGACAACGAGGAAGCATGATCTGATTCTGGTGCTGCATTCTTGTTCCGCAGAATGCCTGTCTGGGGCGGTGGAAACAAATGCGGGTCCTGCGCCAGGACGGTGTACCACGCCGAGGAGGTGCAGTGCGATGGGCGGAGCTTCCACCGTTGCTGCTTCCTGTGCAGTGAGTATCGTCCCCTCACAGACACCCCGGAAAAAGCTCCGCTTTGCTTTTTATGAAAACAGACTCTAGGGCTGGAGAGATGGCTCAGCGGTTAAGAGCACTGTCTGCTCTTCCAGAGGACCCGGGTTCAATTCCCAGCACCCACATGGCAGCTAACAACTGTCTGTAGTTCCAGTTCCAGGAAAACACCAAGGCAAATAAATAAATAAATAAATAAATAAATAAATAAATAAATAAATAAATAAAATAAAGTTAAAAAAAAAAAAGAAAAAGAAAACAGACTCTAGCTAAGAGTAATATTTCAGAGTGCCCCGCAGTTTCTGTGTCGCTGGACTTTGCATGGTCACCTGTGTCTCTGGGCTTGGTGGCAGCTGGGCAGCCTGGCACCTACTGATGTGTCTGGCTTACCATTTTGATAAGTAAGTTGCTTGGTTTGCTTTTGATAAGTAAGTTGATTTTTGCCAGTTTCTTTTCCTGGCTGGGTCTTTTTTTTTTTTTTTTAAAAACATATTCTTAGCATACGGCGGATTAAGGATCAGTCTACTAGCCTAGTTTTGACAGAAGCTCAAATCGGATTTTCTAGGATGGTGTTGTTAGTTACTAGTGGTTATGAGAAGATTATAGGACACCCAAGGGTCCCTGTAGGCATGATGGAAATTGTTTATTAGGTGTGTGGTAGGAAGCATGATGTGAAACAACATATATCTGTGTGCTCTGAAAAGTAAACACCCCATAATAGGAGTCTTAAGTTTCAAACGTCATGGCTTGAGAAAGCCTCTTATCAGCCACGATGAGTCAAATCACAGAACGTTCTGTAAGGAAGAATTCATGCATGCAGAGATCTGCCTTATTCATAGCATTATACAGTGAAAAGTACTGTATTTAAAACATAAAAATAGTCCAGATTTTAAGCATAAATTTACTGGGTCAGGAGTGGTAGCACAGATGTTTAATCCTAGCACTCGGGAGGCAGAGGCAGATAAAGCTGAGTTTGAGGCCAGCCTAGTCTACATATCAGGTTCCATGGCAGCGGGTGACACTTGGAACATTGAGACCTTGTCTCCAAAAACTGCTTACATTAACTAAGAAGTAAACTTCATGGGGGAAAAACCCTTTCAAATGTGGCTTGTCTCCTTCCCATAGGTGCCAGTAGTCAAGTTGTCTGGCCCAGAGGACAAACTACAGTGTGACTGCTTCCCAGTAAAAACTAACAGAAAGTAATGCTTATAAAAAGTAATTATCTGGGGGCTGGAGAGAGATGGCTCAGAAGTTAAGAGCACTGACTGTTCTTCCAGAGGTCCTGAGTTCAATTCCCAGCAACCACATGGTGGCTCAGAACCATGTATGATGACATCTAGTGCCCTCTTCTGTATACTGTATACATAATAAATAAATCTTAAAAAAGTAAATTATCACACATACATGTTTTGTTTTTTTAACTTCATAATGGCTGTTCCTCAGATTAGGTTGAACTGTTTCCTTTCTGAGGTCATACTTTTTTCTTTTTATGATTTTTTTAAACATTTATTTATTATGTATACAGAAGAGGGTATCAGATCTCATCATAGGTGGTTATGAGCCACCATGTGGATGCTGGGAATTGAACTCAGGACCTCCAGAAGAGCAGTCAATGCTCTTAACCTCTGAGTCATCTCGCCATCCTCTCTTTATGATTTTTAAAAGGGGGACTCTGTATTTCAGCAGGCGTATAACTAAGCAAGATGTTGGAAATCTGAACAGCAAATACTTTAGAAATTATTCTCATTTTCTTGTAGGCTAGGCCCCCGATGGCTGCACCATAACAAAGTCAGTTTATTTACTAACTGTCAGGGTCTTCACTGGTCAGCTTTTCTCTTTCCTAATACTTCTCTGAGCTGATGGAAACCTTACAAGGGAATTCAGGGTCACATACAGACCTGTGACAGACAGCTGGCTGCAGACAGGGCTGAGGCGGGAAGGGGGTGACAACAGGCAAACCGTGAATTTAACCCTGTGACACACGTGGGACTTTCTGGTGTTTGCCATCTAGAGTTTGAATTTAGGACCTTGTACTTCCTAGGGAAACGCTCTATGAGTGATATCCCCAGCCCTAACATACATGTTTTTAAGCATGGGTTTTGTATGTGCTTATGCCATATTAAGGCTATTTAGCTAACTTAAGGAGTGGAGGTTAATACGAGCCTCAAGTTGAAGTCCACAGGAGCTGCCATGTATTCTTCTAGAGAATACTTTAGTCTCGGTAAGCTATTGGAAGCCTTGGCCAGCCAGCCAGCCAGCCAGCTGTTCTTTTGCCCTCTGTACCCCTCTCTTTTTTAAAGGGGTAAAATTCCTCTTTTTCTTCCACTAAACTTTGGTTTCCAGATGCTCCACTGTGCCACCAGTGGGTTCCCTCAGGATGGTTTTTTTTTTTTTTTTTTTTTTTTTTTTTTTTTTTTTTTTTTTTTTTTTTTTTTTTTTTTTTTTTTTTTTTTTTTTTTTTTTTTTTTTTTTTTTTTTTTTTTTTTTTTTTTTCCTCTTTCTTCTCAAGCTGATTTGAAGTTTTAGAAAGTGAACTAATGTCTGGAT
This sequence comes from Sigmodon hispidus, assembly GCA_004025045.1. NCBI lineage: Eukaryota > Metazoa > Chordata > Mammalia > Rodentia > Cricetidae > Sigmodon > Sigmodon hispidus. The sequence goes on along the minus strand of PVIH01000808.1, from coordinate 204,654 downwards.
AAGGCATGATGACATTTGGCAGTTTTATGAAGTAGGGTATGCAGAAATGTCTTGCGGTAAGAAATCCATCAAGAAAGAATGCACTCTCCTTTGAGACGGGGAAAACAAGCATGCTTCAGACCACTTGATGCATTTCAGATCCACTCAGCACTGCTGGGGGAGCTGGGAGAATGGTGGTTTTTTTTTTTTTTTTTTTTTTTTCATTCTAGACTAGAGATGAAAATTAGAATTTTGGGTCTAAAACTTTTTATCTGGAATTTGCTTTTAGGAGAAGGGAGCTGCAGAGACACTCACTACTCTTTTGTTCTTTATCAGGTTGTGATGTAAATGTTTGGTATGACAAGGCAGAAAGTGTGTTTAAGGTCCAGAGGAAGGTTTGCTATCAAAAGGCAGAGTCTAAACAGAAACATCTGAGTTTCTGATGCTGAAATTTTGACATTCTTGTGAAGCAGTTATACATATCACAAAGGAAGGCTATTGAAGCTTTAGGTGAAGTGGGCTGGTGTAGATGCTGGCAAGTGGCTTCTGGGAAACCACAGGATACACTGTGGGAGGGAGATAGCATTTGTCATTTGGAGACACTTTTAAGTAGTGTGTGTGTGTGTGTGTGTGTGTGTGTGTAAAATCTACCATGCATTATTTTATATATATATACACACATACACACACATATATAGTTAAACAATGTTTAAAATCTAACTTTCCTCCCCTTAGTGGTTTGCAGGAAAAACTTAGACAGCACAACAGTGGCAATTCATGATGAAGAGATCTACTGCAAATCCTGTTATGGAAAAAAGTATGGACCAAAAGGCTATGGTTATGGCCAGGGCGCTGGCACGCTCAACATGGACCGTGGTGAGAGGCTGGGCATCAAGCCAGAGAGGTGAGAGACCACTTCTTACTGCCTTAAAAGCAGGTAGAACAATCACTGTGCTCAGGTGCTGGGAGCCTGAGAATGTCTACATATTTAGCTTAAACTAAGCAAGCATGACGCAATATAACCTTTATTCAATGCTCATGTAACCTCCATGACATTCTTTAACGTCAAAATAGCGACAGCTTTGTACTTAATGTCTTAGCAGTTATCACAAGATCTTCTAGCCCTGGTTCTATGTTTTAAGTCTCAAGGAAAGTGACTTAAATTAACATTCTATAGCACTTTGGAGATCAAGTATTATGAAAGAAGTGTCTCAATCATGAGACAGCTCTTGTGTGCAATTGAGCAGTCCATGGAAAGTCCTCAGTCACTCTTTCCTCAGGAAATTACTGTCTATTAACTAGAATATTGACACAATTTCCTGTTTCTGATTATTTGAGGGGCTGATACCAAAGGCGAGAGTGCTAATCTGTTCAAGTTACTTAGTGTTTCATTTCGTGCTAAATAATTTCATTGGAACATCCTGTCCATTTCCTTCCTCCTCTCCTCCTTCCCTGATTTTAACAGTGTCTCCCTGTATGGTTTAGGAACTGCCACTGTAGCCCTTTCAGACACCACTAAAATGTACTGTACTTTCTACCCTCCCTTTTTAATGGTATTCCTGATCCCAAAAGTTTTAATTTCAAAATTTTCAAAGTATATGATACTTCTAAACCGTCCATCAATGAAAACTAAATTCATCCATGACTCCACAAGTCACTGTTTGTAGCCATAATTGGAAAACACAAGGACAAAAGAAGCTTGCCTTTCTGCTGTTCTGTTTCCCAGAAATAAGCAAGCTCTGTATGTATGCCCGATGTCCACTGCACCTCTGCCTGTTCCCCCTGGGCGGGGCCACAATCTGCTCTTCCGATGGACCAGGTTTAAGGACTTCCTTTTCCAGAAGCCTTTCTTAATGACTCAAAACCATGGCTTGCCTTTTAACACACAGATTAAAGAGCTTCACAAATGTCTCCTTGAGAGGCAGCACCTACTGAGGTAAAAAACGTTGTTAAGGCCTGCCAGTGTTTTCAGGTCCAGGTTACTGTTTTAGCCCATCAACGAGTTATTCAGCATTGAGGCCCCATTTTTTATCTGTAATAAGAAGTATCTACACCCTGTGAAATTATTAAAAGGCCAGAAGGAGGTGATCTGTGTAAAGTTTTTGGTTTGTTTTGTTTTGAGACAGGGTCTGTGTAGCCCTGGCTGTCTTAGAACTAACTCTGTAGACCAGGCTAGCTTGAACTCACAGGGATGTCTGCCTCTGTCTCCCAAGTGCTGGTATCAAAGGTGTGCAATGCCACTGCCTGGCCCGTGTGAAGTTCTTAATGACATATTTGGAATATTTTTCTTGGGACTCAAATCTTCAAATGTTAGATGTCATTTTTTGTAAGTTTTTAATGATCACTTTAAGAAGTAACTATCAGTGGATTGTGTAAATGTTTTGAATATACACTGTTTGGTATAACTGAAGAAACATCCTTTGAATGAATCACACACACTTGCACACTCACACACACAAAGACTGCTGCATATTTACAATTTACATAGAAAACTCCTAAGTGACTCTGAAACACAGAGTGAAAAAGATGAAGGATAAGTGAAGTCTTTGAAAAATTATTTAATTAAAATCAGCATTTTTATATTAAGATTTTATTGGGCTCCGTGTGCACTTTAACAGCATGTTACACAGTGCAGAGCTGTCCTGCAGTACACCTGTCACATTCAGGTTCTAAAAGGCCCTGTAGCCAAGAGGATGCTTTGCATATTCTAGTGTGCCTGCTTATGAATGGGGGAAAGCAATCCTGATAAATATGGCTTACCCTCATAACCTGTAAATAGTGACAAAAATACCATCCCACCCAAGAAAATGTAAACAGCAAAACAGACCAGAGTAGCAGGGAAATTTCCAGGAGTATTTCCCATGAAGAAATGAAATGGTTGACTCACATTTCAGCTGTCAAAGATAATTGAGCAAATAATCTATAAAATATGCCTCCCTTTCCCAGTTGTGAATGACTTGAGCCAGGCACTGTGTTTGCAGGTATTTTTACTCCACAGTTGTTTAGGGCTGAATTTGTCATCTGCCACACACAAAGCTAGCAATGATCGAGTTGTGTGGATGGCTGTCAGGAGACAGAACTGCTTAGGCAAAGGGCAGAGCTAGGGACTGTGTAAATTCTGTTCACATCTAAATTCCCGTTGGGCTTGACTTTCTAGGACTAATGAATCCATACACAGCTTGTTAGTCCAGCGGAGAGCTTCTGGGCTGTTCCTTTATTCTGTGTGCTGCGGCATCCTGCAGACTTCAGCCATGGGACAGACAGCTCTCCTCCCTCCGCTAGGTTACATACAAGGAAAGGACATTTGAGGAAATATGGCCTCATTCTGTTTTCCTTTCCTCAAGTGCCCAGCCTCACAGGCCTACAACAAATCCAAACACTTCTAAATTTGCCCAGAAATATGGAGGTGCTGAGAAGTGTTCCAGGTGTGGGGATTCTGTCTATGCTGCCGAGAAGATAATTGGAGCTGGCAAGGTAAGCTGCCGATTCTAACTGTAAGGCCCCCCACACACACATTTCCATCTCCCACTTAGGCAATGTGTTCTGGTTTAACATTATGCTTTTCCAACTGAATTTCCATCAGAATCACTCATGTTTAAAGGACTTTTTTTCATCAGGCATGCTTTCTAAAAAGGCTGAACTGTGACCAACTTGCTCTGTGCAGGTTCTGCAATGCAGTGTATCAGGTCCTGGACTTGGAAAAACCACCACTTCATTCCTTTTAGCTGCTAAGTTATCAGCCAGGAAGGTGGCAACTTAAAAGAGCCAACAGCCCTGCAGGGAGGGGGTCTGGGGCTGGCTTTCCGAGCCAAACCAGAGCATGAGGAACTTGCTTGTGGGTTGATTTTCCCCAGCCATTTGCTGCGTTAATCAAACCAAAGGAAACAGGCCCCATAAACATCCTAACACATCTGTCTCTTCCAGCCCTGGCACAAAAACTGCTTCCGATGTGCCAAGTGTGGGAGGAGTCTGGAATCTACCACTCTGACTGAGAAGGAAGGCGAGATCTACTGTAAAGGTACAGCATGTTTGTTCGGGCTGTCCGTTAGTACCACACAGCCTTCTCGTTAACCAGGCATCTGATATAAAAGCCCTGACATAGTGTGATGATGTGTACACAGTGGCTAGGCTCTCCCATTCCTATGCATGACTCCCACAGGGCTGGGTATCGAGACCAACAGGAAACTGCTTATGTAGCATATTCACAAGGCTGAGCCCCATCCTCACCCCCCCCCCCAACACAGTCTTCTGCAAAGCACATGAGCGAATGAAGGTAAGAGACATATAACTTAGCTGGACTTTACACTCGTAACTCAGCAGGATCGTAACTACACTGCAGTGAGTATTCCTAGCCTTGCTTCTCATAAGGATGCTTGTAACAAAGCACTTTATATCTTAAACTGACCTGATAGTCTACAGTCTCCTCTTAGATTTATGGACATTTGTCTTAAGCAGTGGGAACAAGGTTAATGAACTCCGACTCTCCCTCTTCTTTGTAGGATGCTACGCAAAGAACTTTGGGCCCAAGGGATTTGGCTATGGTCAAGGAGCAGGGGCCCTCGTTCATGCTCAGTGATGTAAACCCAGAATGGAGCACTGCACAGCATCTTCACTACCCAAACACAGATGATCTTATAGCACTCGCTACTGTGAAAGTTACCAGCATTGTGTGTCACACCTACCTGCACAGGTGGGCTGGACAAGACAGATTGTGCTCGCTCACTCATTCACTAGCATTTAAGAGCATTTCTTTTACTTTTGAAATAAAGTTTCAGCTTGATTTAGATACTGTCTGTTAGTGGAAAATCATTTGATTCTTTCCCCAAATGAAAAGTATCCTCTGTATAAAAGGCAATGTGTTAAGACAACCAACTCCTTTATGCACTAGGCCAACATCTGCACTGTGGAAGTCAAAAAATAGTTTAAAAAAATCATTTTTGAGAATTTCATAGTCTATACAGCTAAATGTGATCCTATCTTTCCTAACCCAACACCCTCCAAATGCCATGGTTTTTGTTTTGAGGTGCCCTCAGTGAGCACCCCTTGAGGAGTAGCTGCTTGGGGCAGAATCCAGCTATCACTCTTTTGAAGGTGTGGCCACTAGCTGGTTCCCATGCTCTCACACCCCACACACTAGCTGTTAGACATCACCATGTCAGCTGCTCCAAGCTGGCAGGCAGTCAGCAGCTGTTAGTCTGACTGTTAGTCTCCTTTTGGGACAGTTCCCCAGGGGAAGTGGAAATCATCTACATTAGTATCACCTGCGTATGTATGCATTGAGGACTTGAGAGATGGCTCCGCAAATGTGTGGGTCCCTAGCACCCAGATGGAAGCTGATGCAGTGGTAACACCTGTTACCCCTGGGATGGGGGAGGGTCCCTGGAGCTCACTGACCAACAAGCCCAGCTGAACTGATAAGCTCCAGGTTCAGAGACCCTGTCTTGACAAAAAGGTGATCAAACCCAAACCTGACATCATCAACCTCTGGCCGCCACCCATAGTGAGGGAGGAAAACATTCCACTGCCTTAGGACAGTGTCTGCTGCTTGCAAGGGGTAACAAGGTCTCCATTCCCCACAGGCAGGACTGTAAAGAAAGCATTGCTGGGCCTGGGGTTAGCGTACTTTACACAGAAGCTATGGCTAAGCTGAGCAATGCTCTAGCCTTGCCTACCAAATTTTAAAGTTAAGACCAAAAAAGATAAACTTTTCCAAGTAACTTAAGTAAATTCCATAATGAAGCTTAAAATGTTGGCAATACAAAAGTCTAGCGGTAACTTAAGAAAAATTAGTAGGCATGAAAAAAAAGGCCATCAGTAATCAGGATGGAAACTACCACAAAACTATGGAGTACAAGATGAAAATACTGGTTAATAGTAATGGAAGGTTAGACCCTACAGGAAAAGTTATCACAGTAACAGAAACTATCCAAACAGAAAAGAGCATTTAAACAAAAGTGGAAGTCAGAGACTGTAAATGGGACTTGTTACCCGAAGTAAGTAGCAGGTACTGCCTGAATGAAACTTCTTGAAAAGGAAAAAGTATTTGGAAAATGACTGAGCTGTAAATCAATAGAACTAAGCAGCTTTGAATTTGTTAAAACTGTCAATCAATATATTCAAGCCACAACGAACCTTCTTGATGATATAAATGCAAATAACTAAGTAATAAAATGTTGTCATCTATTAAAACTTCATCAAGCAAGGTGTAGTAATGAATATTTAAAATCTCTGCTGCCTGGGAAGCAGAGGCAGGTGGATTTCAAGTACATTCCAGCCTGGGCAACAAAGCAAAATCTCTTCCATTTTAGTAGTGCATGCTGACAAATACAAACTAATCTGCAGAGTCTACTTAGCAAAAATTCAGAGGCAAGAGCCTTTCAAGGGCCAGATTTGGCTTCCCTGGGTATTCTGCTTGCAACAACAGATTTTCTATTTTAAAAGTCACAAATACGTTTAACAAACATGTAAGCACTTTGTAAGCTAAAGGCAAGTTTTTAACAAGTCCTGTTCTATGACGTACCTTTCTCAGATAACTCTATAAACTATACCAGGCACCCACATCACGAAAAATGCTTACCAGTTTGTCAAGGGCTGGTAAGGGCACACATGAATAATGAGGAGGACACATGACATGAAAGTAGACTGCAAAGCTCTTGTAGCATCAGGGCAATTGTTTCCTATCATGAAATAATTATGAACCAGTGTTAGTCCAACCTGATTCACCACCAGCCTCTGAGCTCGCAGGGAAACACATGAATGTTGGACAAGAGTATCGTGCCTTTTGAATTTGCAAAGACGCTTTCTTTGCCATGCCTAGCATATGTAAGTAACCAGGATCAAAGTTTCATAGGTAGCATTTTGCAATATTTTATTATAAGGCTTTAGACATACTTACATTCAAAATCAAGATCCATACACTTCTTGAGGTCCTCATTAACTTCCCAGAATCCAAATTATACTAGAAAAAAATGTATCTTTTTATTGAAAAAGAATCTCAATCTCTCTCTTTCACACACACACACACACACACACACACACAGAGACAAATAATGCTGCAGTTTTACTTATGCAAATTCCTATAAAATCCAATAGCACTTGACTCCAATCTAATCAGGACAGAAATACAGAATCATTTCATATCGCAGTTTCAGTTTCACTGATCTCATCAAAGTGAATTGACCAAACACCACATTTAAGAGTCAATATTTATTTTGATTAATATTTTACAAAATTTTGACGGGTTTAATTTATGTAAGGAGGACTAATTTATTAAACACTTTACAAGTTTTTCTTTCCACAGAATAACACAGTAAGTAGCAAAATAATACTTGGCACAGTTATAAATAAAGAAAATATGAAATAAAAATATTCATAGCTTAAGTAGGATGCGTTTTTATGCCTAGTATTTAAAATAAATTCCTACAAACAACAAAAATATGGATGAAAAAGCTCCAAAGAATTCACGTTCAGAGCTGAAAATCCAGCTGAGCAGCAAGAACTGCCCGTAAAGGGCCACACAGCCTGAGAGCTGGGTTAAATGCTCCATACGAGAACCACAAAGTAACAAACAGATGCTGTGTAGATGCCTCCAGACCAGAGACTATGAAATGGTTAGTACTAAAAGCATCTCCTTGCAAATATTTTCCATGTAATTACACATCTACAGGGTTTGTCTGCTTTACTGAGAAGCATGTCTTTTACACTGAAAGAATATTGTACCACAAAGAAAGAACGTGGTAACAGCATTCTTATTCAGACAGAGGACCACCATAGTCTTTAACTGTGGGTAAAAATGTATCTGATAAAAATTGCAACTGAGTCTTCATGTGAAGTGACTCGAAATACAAAATTAAAACAAATCCTAGCATTTTATAAATAACATTTAAATTTAAAAATTACCTAAAATTTCCCCCCATTATTAGCCAAAACTAGCAGAGACATTTGTACAACTGACCGATTTTTTTTACATTCTATGACAAAATGGTACAATGCTATTACCACCCCACACCCATCTCTTCCCTTTTCAAAAATAAAGTACATATGCCAATTCTAATATTAAAACCCTCCAATACAATAAGGGTCATGGGGGGGTGACTTATGGTCAAAGAAATTACTATAAAAATGGTAGTACTTGGAAATACTGAACATCGACTATATACAGCCTCACTGCTCCTCTCTTACTAAGGCAAGGGGCGGGTACACCACTAGATTGCTTTAATGCCTGTGACCCAGCACTGTACAGGGAACACTAATTTACCTAGCACTGGACATGCAATGGACTTGCAGGGTGTAGTGCCTATTAACAGCGATACTGACATCACAGAAGCTCATTAATATCTCCCTTTTCTTTGTGGCTGGACAAATGAAATGAGCAGCTTTCAAAACACCAGTACATATAGACACAAAGAAAACTATTTGATACATTATTTATATACACATACACATTCTTTACACTGGTCTAGGATCTGTCTCAGTCTGCCCTCCCCAATCCCTCCCACAGGTTTTGAGAACCACAGTTTGCTACAGCATGAGAGGACTAAACCAAGTCTCACTGTAAACAATATTCATGGAAGCAGTGACATCGTTCATGAGGGTATGGAAATGCTGCAACAGAACATCAGTGCGTCACATTTAACGGTGAAATCTGAGACTGTTTAAGAAAGTATTATAAACCTCAAAACATATTCAATGTTGGAAAAATTAAAACAACGCTGGGGTTTAAACTCTACTTCTGATAGGTCATTAGCTTTCCACCTACTCACATGTGCTATGTACAGAGGTCATGCTCCATCTCAGCTTACACTCCATTATTATGTCTACAGTTTATTTTTCAGCTCAGAATTTAGAAAGAAGCATATCCACTTATCTCTATTAATAAGAATTTTGCATTAGCTTATTTGTTTTTGCCTCTTGTTGAAAATCCACCTCAATTCTTAAAACAAATTAGGCTGTTTTGCACATGAAATTAAATCCTAATTTATGCTTCACTGGACAGTATCTGCTAGTATACATTCTATGCAGTGTAACATGCACTTAGTAGGGCTTTAAATTTCAACAAACTATTATGACTTAGTATACTCATGCAAGTGCTTTATTATCAGACCATGAGACCCCAGAGCAAGGTCACTAGAAATTATTTCACTGAACTAGAAATAACCAGCATTGCAACAGCTGGTGGCAACAGAACCGTGAGCATATCTCTGTGGACATTATTTCCCTTTGAGAACACAGCACAGTAGATCTCTAATAAAACCACATGATTCTCATCACAGTATTTACATGTACATCTAAAATGTACATAATACTAGTCATCAATTTAAGACAATTCTCCGGGAATTAGATACAATACTCTTAAGTACTGCATAATACAATTTAACTGTATAACATAAATTTAGTTTTAGTTATAACAACATTTATCCTTGGTATGCCGTCTCTAGTAACAGAATACGTTCACTTTTTCATGACAAATGTTATGAGAACAAAACCAAAAAGTTGAGTGTGTTATGACTCATTAAGAACCAGGAAAATTCTTTTTATGATCTTTATTCTTCCTAGAAGTGGCAGTGCGTTCTGTCCATGTTTGCTTTTGTTAATAAAAGTATTGAAAAAGAGACTGTACAATTCACTGTTAGCCCTACATACAGCATGCTATTTGTTCCAAGGATGTGGATTTGAGTGAGAGAGAGACACGGACAGACACAATCTTCAGGCACCACTCAGCAATATTGTTTCAAAGGATAAATACGCTGCTACACAAGCTGGTACCCGGATCCTGATATTTGGTCATATTCTATAGTATACTGCCTGGTCCAGTCCACGATAACAGGACGAAAGAGGCCACAGCATCGGAATTCAAAGAAGTCTATGATATTCCTTACACATCCATGGCTAAAATCAAACCCCAAAACAAAGGAGAATTCAGTTAGTACAAATGACTTAGTATAACTTTACATGGTAACATTTTCTTTCTAAGCTTAAAAATTCAGGCTGCTTTCAAAAAAGAAGTAATTTCACTGCAAATAGAGATATGCTTTCATGCTTCTCCAGAACTCGACCAACATTTACTTAATTCTTTTGCTACTCTAAAACTATACAATTATAAAGTGATCCAACTACTGTACTGCAAAGCCATATATATTATTTGTATGTAAAACACACATACATATAGAAAAAATAAAAACACCGTACACACTTCCTGATTACTGGCTCTTTGTCAATAAACCAAACTATTTCCAAACTTGAGAAAAGTAAAAACAAAAATAATTATACACAGTACGAGTTTGACAATGGACTTTAATAAAAGTAACACTGTATAGAGAATGTCAGGGTGAGCTTGGGGACTTAATCTTAAGTAACACTTGGAAAAGCAGTCCATTCACACCTTCCATGTGGTAACTATACCTCTGGGGAGAGGCTTCACTTTTATATAAAAGTGAGTTTCCCTCCAAGAAGTACCCAGTAACTAGTCACACTACAGAAGCTTGAGGGCCATAAGAGCTTCCACAGAATTCAGCTTTAAATATGTCACGAAATTAGGGCACTACTCCGTCTAAGTATCAGGCCAGAGGTTAAAAATTTTTTTTTTTAAACTTTATTTATTTGCCTTGGTGTTTGCCTGGAACTGGAACTACAGACAGTTGTTAGCTGCCATGTGGGTGCTGGGAATCGAACCCGGGTCCTCTGGAAGAGCAGACGGTGCTCTTAACCGCTGAGCCATCTCTCCAGCCCCCAGAGGTTAAAATTTTACAATATTAAGAGCATGTATAATATTTTACAATATTATTTTTACAATATTAAGAGCAGTTAATGTGACAGTAATAATTAAATTACTGGTGTTCAGTAATAATTAAATCGAGTCTATACATGGCTAAAAAAAAAAAAAAACCAAAACAAATCCCCACTAGAAATGCTGGTCTATAGATGGAGTCGGTAAACCCTGCTGAGTGTGTTTTCTATAAACAGTTTATAACAATGTACGTACTTGAATGGGCTTTCGATAGATGTCGTAGTGACTTTAAAGTGCTTGTATCTCCTGGCATTCATCCTTTCATTTGTAGTGATACCTAAACATGTTATCTTAAAAAAAAAAAAAAAAAGAAGAAGAAAAGAAAAAGCAGCCCATTAGCCCTTCGATACAATCTGTGTTTAGTTTTCCATGGGAGATCAACAAGTTAGATCACACACTATCACTGCAATTGTGAAAAGTAGCCAATTAAATATGAAAAGATTACTGAATGCTGCACATGTACCAAAAGACACTATGAACACAGACAGCCTCTCACAACAGATCCTTTTAAAGTGAGTAGCACATGCCTAAATCTTAGCATTCAAAAAGCTGAGTCAGGAAGATCCCAAATTCAGAGTCTACAGAGTGATACTGTCCCCAAAAACTGAAGACAAAGAGGAAGTCCCTTAAAGATTTTTGAATAAGTACTAATATTTCTACATAATAATACAGTGCCATTGAAGTGAAGAGAAAATTAATAGTATCACAATGTAAGCTCACACATGTCCAACTGCAAGTATCTTAATCGGGAATAAACTGTCCGATGAAAGCAGACTGTGAGGGGCGGGAGTCAGACAGGAAAAGCAAATCAACAACTGACCCTTAGCAAGCCTGAATGTCTACAAGTTTACAAGTTTACAATTAACATACAAGGAAAAAGCATTTGCACATACCTGGTACATCTGACACATGAGCAACACGGCCACCCACATGAAATGGAACACACTGTTCAGAAACATCCAGAACATCCAAGGAGAGCATGTGGCAATCTGAGTAACATATGTCCAAAATCCATCCTTGGTGTAAGTGGTCTCACAGTGCAGTCCCCAGTCTAAACTCAGAACACAGGTGACAATTACTCTTCTGGTCACCTCGGGTGTCACGATGACACCACTAAGGAATGGGATCTAACCATCTAGATTTAACTCGTGACATAGAAGAGCAAATGTTTTAATAATCTTAGTAATTCCAAACACGTCAATAAAATTGTTATCAAGCAAAAAGTAGCAAAACAGCTGCCAAACTTAAAAGGAAATTCCTGTCTGATAAGAATAAACAGAGTATTATTCCCAGCCCTGGAGAGAACATTGTCTTTAAACAATATACATGAGCTGGTTTTGGTAGATGAAGGAGCATATGAGTCACAAGAAGCATCTCAGGAAGCTGGGATCTTCCCAACACAAAACCTGACACCAAGAATTATTAATAATGACTTTTGTAGTGTTCTCTGTTAGGTATCAATCTAAAACTAGAAATTTGGATTTCTCAAACCAAATCTTTTTCCTCATCTCTATCCTCCCATTTATTGCTGTCTCTGCAGGCAGCAGATCTAATCGTCTTTCTCAGATTGATTTTCAAACCAGGACCCAAAGCATTTCTCTCCTAGACCTTCATGCACAGCTCAGACATCAAAACCTTCATTTGACTTTCATGGCACTAACATACTGATAAAACAGGGATGATTAATCTCTGTACCTGTTCTATCCAGGAGGCAATAACTTACAGCATACTTTTCACATGCATATGCAAATTTAACTATAGGTTTGCTTTTCAACTGTTGGGTGGCAAAAGAGAGCTACATAATCTCAGGATCCACTCTGGCTAGTTAGGAGAGCAGCGTGTGGGTGTCAAGTGTTGGGGTGTTTTACCCAGAAGCTTTCAAAGACTAATAAACCAACTGAGGAAATTCACGCTAAAAGGAGGCTCACTGACCACTGGTTGCTCATGTTAGACACTGCATACATTTTCCCTCATGTTTCATTCAATGCTCCAAACAATAATTTTTTTGTTAAAAGACTTTTGTTATTAGTTAATACAGCAAATTAATCTAAGTATATAAACATTGTGCTTTAAGAAGGCAGAAACTGATTGTACTCACAAGAAATACAACCATAAATCATCCAGCAGATCATAAAAAGCAAGAAGAACAGGTATCCCATAAAATATCTATGGTTGCCTGCACCTAATACAACAAGATAAAAGTTTTAAAATAAGAATGCTTGCAATTACACTCATGATGTGATGACAGCACTGATATCCATTCTGAAGGCAAGGAGTCCCCCCAAAATAACATAAAAAGTAATTATGGCTTTTAATCCTATTCTTTTGGTATGAGGGCCTTATTAAACCTATTCTGTCTTCCTTTTATAACCATTACAACCAAGATTTTTCTCTCCAATAGTCATACAGTGTTTGTAAGCAATGTGTTTCTATGACCCTTTCACCTCCTGACCCAATCAATCCTCTCTTAAGACTACACCAGGGACAGGAGGTGTGTGATTCCTTCCTGTGTCTTCTCTGGTCTTACTTCCTCCAGTTTAAGCTTACAGTGCCTATTCCTCATCAGATGAATTTCACTGTTACTCAATGAGGAAAAGAGGGCGCAGCAGACCTCAGAAAGAGTGTACGCTGATTTTCACACAGATGCCCACACATGGTCACGCACCTTAATGAGTTGCTGTACAGACAGGCAGAAGTTAATTTAGGAAGCATGTGAGATGTTAGAATAACTAATCTAGGGGGCAGCAGTTGAGAACACTGGCTGCTCCTCCAGAGGACCCGAGTTCAATTCCCAGCACCCACATGGCAGCTCACAATTGTCTATGACTCCAGTTCCAAGGAATAAGACACCTTTACACAGACATATATAGGCAGAACACCAGTGCACATAAAATAAAAATTTAAAAATGTTTTAAAAATAACTATTTAAATACTGTATTTTATTAGTTACCTAAAGTAATTTAAATTAACAACATACTTAGAGATTACTAATACAACTTACCTACACAGTTACCCACCCATGGGCAATGATGATCAAATTTTGCTATGCAGCGGTTACATACACCACAGTGTTTGGACCTCACTGGCTTCCGAATCTGTTAATAGACGTATTAGAGTATTATAAAAAACACTGAATATGAAAATGAAAGGCTGGCCAGGCATAGTGGTGCACACCTTTAATCCCAGCACTTGGGAGACTGAGATAAATGCATCTCTGAGTTCCAGGCCAGCCTGATCTACAGAGTGGGTCCCAGAACAGCCAAGGCCGTTATACAAACAAAAAAAGAAAAGCTGAACATTTACATTTTCAAAATATGACTGTGAAAAAAAGCCAGCACTATATTTTTTGAGAATTATACCAACATTTCCAAACCAATAAAATCAAACAAAATTACTATTAATGTTTTCAAAACAAAACAATGGCAAAGAGAAAGTAAAAGTACTCCATATATGAAATCTGAAAGCAACTTTTAAAAGAGAAGGAAAGAATGGAGAACTGATTTAAAAGCGGTAACAACTGAACTTTAAATGCTGTTTCTTCTGGGACTGAACACTGTACAAAACAAGTTTTCTACTGCTATGCTAACTCCAAAAATAACAATAAAGATCAATTTGTGACCATAAATGACTGCACTTAGTCTGTATCACTCAAGTTTCTAAATAATACAAACATGAGCCTTTCTAAACTCTTCCATGGAAATTTATTCAGTTAATGGTCATTAATGATGCTGGTTGTTCTTTAATAAATGGTTCTTTTGACAGAAGGAAGGCCACATTAAAACAGCTTTTCATTAGAAATCTTTAATGAAGGTACATTCCCCAAATTAACAGATCTAGCCAAAAAACAGTAGTGTTCCCTTTAACTGGCTCCTGGAATCTCCAATTATGATGTGGGATGTCTTTCTGTACTTTGTGAATATATTTTGTTATCATCTGTTAATAAAGAGGCTGTTTTGGCCTATGTATGTCAAGGCACCTAGAAGACAGCAGGGAAATCCAAGCAGAGATAAAAACTAAGAAGGGCAGACGGTCAAGGAGACTCCAGCTGCCCAGGAGGCACGAGGTAAAAGTACAAAGCCGCTACAATACATTAATGAAAATGGACTGAGTTAAGCTGTAAGAGCTAGTTGGCAATGAGCCTGAGCCATAAGCCAAATGGTCTGTAATTAATATAAGCCTTTGTGTGATTATTTGGGGCTAAGCAGCTGCTGTTGAGTCCAGAGCTCAGGGCTAGGCCAGGCAGGAAGGGTTAGAAACTTCCAACAACAGAGTTAAACTCAACTTTTCTGTCAGAACTGAGGAAGAAGAGACTCAGGGTTTAGTAGTTCCTATTTCCTACCAAAAGCCATTACTCTGATCTTTACAAGCACTAAAAAGCTATTTATAGTACCTCTCCCTCTGCTGTGTTTGCTCTCAGCCAAGGGAATATGCCAGCTTATAGGAGCTCTACAAGAAGAGCTCTACAAGCTCTAAGGGAAAGTGCTCCTGCATTTTCCCTTAGGCAACATCTCTTAAAAAACTCAACAACTGGCCACAAAACAACAAAAGCAGCACAGAGGTTTAATGAAAACTGTGGAGTGGGAGGCGGGTAGGACCCCCATTTCTGACAGGAGACAAGAAGAGGACAGGAACAGGCCTCTGCTCATCCTCCATCTGGCCCCTCGCCCTTCCTCCTGGTCCCATTTATTTCCTAACCTTCCTTTCCATGGGGGACTAGTTATAGGTCTATATTTATGGATTTCATTTCTCTGTCTGAGCCAGCAGTGGTTGTCATTCTCTAGGAGGGGGGAAACAAACACAAACCCAGCACCAAGCACTAAAGTGGAATGGGTGAGAGGAGGGAGGTGCAGCCTGAGCCATGTCGCCCTGAGGGGTGATGTCACCTGCTGCCAGGCCAGGGGTGACTACATTAACCCCACCTTGGGTGAGGTTGCCAGCCCATAATGGCCCCAGGGTACCTGTTCTTGGGTGACAGACTGATAGCCTCCCCTCCCCATTATTGGGACATTTCAAAAATAGTGAACCTTTTTAGTTTTATTTTCTCCAAAAAAATTCACACACACACACACACACACACACACACACACACACACACACCTATCAGTTTTTTCTAGGGACCACCTGTCCTAGCTAGCTCTTTTGTTCCAGTAGGCAAACCCTAGATGTCCATCACCTCAAACTTTGCATCTAAAATGAAAGGTTTTGGATGTGAACGCGTGCTTGCTGCTGTCAAGCGTGCAGCTGTACCTATGTGTGACAGGAGGGAAGCTTGGGTCTCAAATACAGAGGCCAAGAATTCACTTTTTCAATTTTTTTCCCCAAAAAACAAAAGGGCAGAGGGAAAAGTGGAGGCATTTTAAAAAACTGTTTTGGATACTTATGTGTGTTTTGTGTTGGTTTTTTTTTTTAACCGTTTGTGATGTGTCCATGGGGATGAGAAGAGGATCCAAACAGGAGCCCACCGACCCATCGTTTTCTAATCTACTGAGGGACCTTCCCCCAGATGTCATTAACCACCCTTGGAGGATCTGTCTGGAGAGATGGCCCAAGTCTCCTTCATTAAATGATATTTGAGGGGGAGGAAAAAACCCCACCTTACATGACCATAAAATTTCAAACAGAAGTGAAACATGAAAGAAAATCTGAATAAGAAGAACAAAGTAAAAGGTGAGCTGGTCATAATACCCTTGGCCTGTGGCCAACACTAAGCCATTTCTAAACACTCAATCAACAAGTAAGTCTTCTTAGGAACTCATCTAACTATCAATGTGATAAATAAAAAGTACACGCATACAATGAAAATTATGTCTTTATAATGGAATATGCTCTATTATAATGAGGAATTATCTACTAAAAAGTTCATGGTTTATAATAATATATAATAAAAAGTTTATGCCACAATGACAAAAAGACACTGGTTATTTATTTAACAAGAAAACTTATATCTGCACTGACTATAAAATTTGCATGTCACATGCAAGCACATATGGTATATATATGCATGACTTTTGGAACCTGATTATCTCCCCAGAATCAGTAACAGTCTTACAGATTTTCTATGATAAAGCACAGAAACAAAGCTTGTAAAATAATGTCCAGATGTGCAAGAGAATGTAGCCAGGGCCCCAAACCATTGCCAAGAGCAGCCAGTGTGCACTTTGGAAAATTAAGCTGGGCAAATAATCCTAAACTATGTCAATAACTTTATCAACTTACTACTATGTATTAATAACACACTGGTTCACTTGCACTATATAATTTAAATGCATTTAGTTTAACACATGATTTAAGGAAATGTAACCAATGTGGCAGTGTTTAAAGCATTTTCACAAATACTATAAAATAATTAAAACAAAAATTTAAATTTAAGATGTCTACAATAAAAGTCATAACAATACTTTCAAATATTAATGTATGATGATTCAAAATGACCACTTTTAATTTTAATGACAATTATAGTATTCCAAGTTGCACAGATACTTCAAGCTAAATACTCAAATTGTATTTGCTACAAGGCTATGTTGTTTGAAAAATAATATATGGAGTTTTTATACTGTGACTTTTAAACTCAAGATTTAAAAAAAAACTGTACTTAAATCTTTTGATTTTAGATAGTAGTAGGTTCTATATCTTGAAGGATTAAAGAAAGTAATAATCAGATATGAGCAGGGCTCTGATGTGCACATTCCAGACATCTTTCACCATTTCCTCTTCTCCACAAACTACATGATGCAAGGAGAGTTGGGGAGTAAGCCAGTGCGCCCTCATGCTGAGATACTGTCAGGAGCAAGAGGAGAGAAAGAAGAGAAAATAATAAATATTACCAAGCAGGTACTGCAGAATATACTGAGGTCCAGACTTCCAGTCTCTGCAAGTTCAACTATTGTCTGTGAATTTAAAAAATAAAAAACTTTTTTAATCAAAACTGAGTAATGCTCACCAACTCTTTTGTTATTACTATGAATCAATAAACATGCCATCTTTACCAATCTTCTTAAGCTCAAGATATCTTAACTGACTCATTCTTGTTATTTCATTACTGACTGAAAATGAAAGAACTGATGTATACAACAGCAATTTCTACAGTCTACCAAAAAGGGGAGTAGACCACAGTAGTATCGGTTTGCTGGCTGCCTAGACTAACAGGTAATTCACCCACCATTTTCTAGGGGTGAAGGTTAGAGAGGATGCTTCAGATGTGACATTCACCTCTGAGAGCAACCAGAAGGAATGTCAAATCATAAAGTGTGATTTTTGATTTAACAAATCAAAATAAAGCACAGCAAGGGCTCCAGGGTGCACAGCGCAGAAATATGGACCACAACACTTCTGCTTCACGCATCGCTGACTCTAAGAGTTTCTTCCTTTTGTCTAAATCTCTACTATAAATACTGACAAACTGGCAGTCGTCTGGCACATCACCACCTTTTTCTTTTGTTCTTCTGTGGCTTTAATGATCCCTGGATCTGATTTCCAAGACTTCCCAAAATTGTAGAAAAGTGCAACACTATTAGCAAGGAAGGGAAGGTGAATAAATAAAAAGTTGAGATGTATCCAGAGTTAAGGAATCTAAGACAGAAGGTTTTACATATGGATTCAGAATCCATACGGTGTTACCACACAAGGACTCCTATCAACCAAAATTGATAGCTTCTCTAAAGAAAAATATTTCCCATAATATCCATAACTACGGACAAAAGATAAAATATGACTTCCTAATAAATCTAAATCACACAGCCTTATAATACTTTAGAAGTCAGTAAATATTTAAAAATTAAGTGATCAATATTGCTCTTGACAAAATAAACGTATTCTTCACAGTTACACACACACTTTTCTTCTTGCACCAAAATGTTTACACATTATGTAAATATATAGTATGTATAAATATATGCAGCTACCAAACTCTCTCCAGATACTTGTGATAACTAGCTCTAACTATCCTCTTGACATAACCTAGAGTCACCTGGGAAGTGTCCCAATCAGGGATTATCTAAATCAGGCTGGTCTGGGTACACTTCTCTTGTTAACTCTTTTCCCCTTTTCATTGATTTGTATTTATTTTCACTTATTTGGATCTCAAGGAAGGGGAGTGCACTCCCGCCGACCCGTGTGTGTGTGTGTGTGTGTGTATAGAGGGTATGGGGTTGCACCCACAGGACAGGTCAGATGAAGGTGCTGGACCCCTGGAGCTAGAACCACAGGCACTGGGAACCCAATCCTGGTCTAATGGATGGACGTAGAGCAACAGTAAGCACAGTCCTCTTTCTCTCTAGCTGCCCCGATCGCTCTTTACTGGGGAAGCACAGAAGAGAAACATAACTAGGACAGCAAGCAGCAGTTACATGTTTAAAGAGTGCACTCGCTTCACCACAGAAAAGCCAATATACAGTTTTGCCTTTACCTTTTTTGAATATATTTAAGTTGATGTTAATTTAAAAAAATATATATTTAAACCTTCCTAAAATAGAAAGATTTTTACCTAATAAAATACAACAAATGTACCAGGTATTTATGAATATAAAAGAATCAAAAATTATAAAATAATATTGCTCAGGCAGTAAGAGTCCTGAAATATAGAATACTTGGTTTACTCAACAGCATTTTCAAGATGTGATACATAAATAATTAACATACAAGAAGGCTGAAAGATTTCACTTTGACATGTACATACACTGCTTATGTTTTCCATGAAGGACAGCTATAAAAAGAACTTGAATGAAATAATCCTACATGTGAACAACAAGCAACCACATCATATACAGGAGAAACAAAAAGGGGGGAAATTCACTATTGGCCCCAGCTAGGTGACACCAATTTACAGCCCATGGATGACACGCTGCCTGCCTTTTGCACCAACACTAAGAAAAAAAGCTGCCAATTTCCAGGCAAAAATCATTATCTCCCTATCAACTCTGAGCATCTGGCTTTATCAGCCACAGCAAGGAAAGTGAACTCACGGAGGAGCCTATTCTCCTTTCTGGGTTTACAAGGTGGCTGCAGCAGGTGACCCAGCTCCCCCGTTTCAGCAAGAGGGAACCGCAGGCAGAGCTTTAGCAGGCTCCCAGGCAAGAGTTCACAACTAAGCCTTTCCTCCTGGGCAAAGAACAGGTAGGTGCAAACAGTCAGATCAGATGGTGAAGCAGTGTCACCCAATACCAAAGCAGACAGGAAAACCAACAATTGCCCTGCAGCCTCCCCCAGAGAACATCAATGTCTGGGCAAATGCACTCCTGTTCATCATAGGAAAGATAAAAATGATAGAAATGGCAACAATTATGTTTGCATACTATCAAGAAAAATCTAAGGACAAAAAAGGTCATAAACCAAAGGACCCAGCCTCAAAAAAAAAAAAAAAAAAAAAAAATCCACAGCCTAAGGACAAGAGCAAATGAACTGATGATGTTCCCTAACTAAATTGAAATATGAGGGCCAGTGAGATGACTCTTTGGGTACATGAGCAGCTGAGCTCAAAGCACACAGCCTGCCAAGGAAGGAAACCAACCCAATAGTGCTCCCGTGACCCCGCCACACACCCTGGCAGCTCACATACAATAACCCAACAGTGCTCCCGTGACCCCGCCACACACCCTGGCAGCTCACATACAATAACCCAACAGTGCTCCTGTGACCCCGCCACACACCCTGGCAGCTCACATACAATAACCCAACAGTGCTCCCGTGACCCCGCCACACACCCTGGTAGCTCATACACTATTAAAGGTAAATTTTCAGTTTAAATATGAAACCTACCAAATAATTTAAGGATAAAGCAATAAGACAGATAAAAGGAGTGCTTCTAGAAGTAAGAATACAAACTGAGACAAAACAAAATGATTATATAACCATACAATAAGAAAAAATAGGTACAGAGAATAAAAAGGCTTACACACTCAGGCTGTCCTCAAACTCTGGGCCTGCGCCAGCCTCTACAGTACACTGATGACAAGTGTGTGTCAACACACCCAAAAAACTTCAACCTTAATGACTTCTTCCTTGAAAAAAGGTGGGTTCTGCTTGTCTGATCTTTTCAACTCACCCCGGAGCTTTAGTAGAACCAGAGAGATGGACTCACAACCAGGCACTAAAAGTTATTGTCTATCCCGTGGGTGTACACTTACACGTGATTTTTTTACAAGATTTATTTCTAAATGTCAACTGTACAAAGGTGAGAAGAAAAGGCTCTTCAAAAAGTAAAATAAAAATAAAATGCTGACTATATATACATACATGTATACATGTATGTAAATGTGTATATTGCTGAGATATATATTGGTGCTAAGATTCAATGTATATGAAAGAAAGCCAAACCAATACGCACTTAGCAATGTCTACAAAACTGAGTAGGCACAGGAGAAACTGTGAACACATCGACATTATTCTCTCTTAGGCACAGAATGTACTGACAGGGTACACAGAGTATTTATTCCTTTCTAACTTGTTGAGATAAAGGACAAATTAAGAACTTAAAAAGGGCACAGTGGCACCAGCCTACAGCCAAGGCACATGGAAGCCAGGCTGACTTCCCTTGAGAACAGGAGCTCCAGGCCAGGCTGGGCAACAGCATAAAATGTTCTCAAAACCTAACAAGCCAGATGATGTGCTGAACAGGTTCGTGAGTACTTACGATCCCAAATTAGACTGTTTTTAAAAAGTATTTTATGCTGGTGATGGTGGTGCATACCTTTAATTCCAGCACTTGGGAGGCAGGGGGGTGGGCGGGGTGGGGGGTGGATTGCTGTGAGTTTGAGGCCAGCCTGGTCTACAGAGTGAGTTCCAGGACAGCCAGAGTTATTTAGAGAGACTATGTTTCAAAAATAACAATAAATCAAAAAATAAACAGAAATTTTATGTTGATAATTTGGTGATGTTAGCTTGATGTACACTGTTTTTAATAAAGCAAAAGAGATTCCATATATGTAAAAAAAAAATTAAAACGTTACCTACTAAATTACTAGAAAAAAAAAATTGGGTTAGAGAGATGGTTCAGTGGTTAGGAGCACTGGCCTTTCTCCCAAAAAACCCGAGTTCAACTCTAGCACCCACATGGCAGCTTACTGCCTATAACTCCAGTTTCAGGGAATCTGACATCTTCACACAGACATACATGCAGGCATTATTTATTATATAATAAAAATAAATTATAGGTATATTAAAAAAACTACATGATCCAAAAAAAAAAAGTCCTTAGAAGCCAGTATGTAACTCATGTGTACAGTCCTGATACTTGACTGGGAAGCTGAAGCAGGAGGATTGCCATGAGTTCAAGGTGAGTTTGTGCTACATAACAAGACTCCTTGCAAACAGGAGTGCTGGGGTGAGGGGGGGTAGGGGAGTGGCTTTAGAGAAAGTAGTTGGATATTAAAACATGGGAATCACTTTTGATAAATAAAAAAAGTTAAAAATCCTCTGACAGCTTTCAATTCTAGCTTTCACAAAGACCAGCTATGGCCTAAACTTTCCCATCAGCAAAATGAATTAACACTAGCTTAAAAGATTATAGGTAAATGTTTCTTTAAAAGTGAGTTAATATTGGCTGATATTGTGCTTGTTAAAAAAACAAAAACAAAAACAGCCTTTAAAAGTATCCTACTAAATACAAATCCTCACAAACTTTTTTTTTTTTTTTAAAGTCATTCTTGCTAGGTATGTTCGTATACATCCTTAATCCCAGGATTAATTCCAGGCAGAGGCAGGCAAATGCCTGTGAGCAGAAGACCGTCTTAGTCTATATATATATTTTTTAACTTTATTTATCTATTTGCCTTGGTGTTTGCCTGGAACTGGAACTACAGACAGTTGTTAGCTGCCATGTGGGTGCTGGGAATCGAACCCGGGTCCTCTGGAAAAGCAGACGGTGCTCTTAACCGCTGAGCCATCTCTCCAGCCCCCCCTCACAAACTTTTTATATTCACCTTTTTCTAGGCATGATGCTACACTGTAACAAATCATGCATGAGCTCAATCCTAATGTCAAACCATCAAACACGTGCTTGGATAGGTCTGTACTTAAACACACCCTTTTATATTAAAGGATATCATTCCAAAACCAGAGGAACCATGTCACATACATCCAGAATTTGGTTGCCAAATATATCCCAAGAGGCAATGCACTGTGCATCGAATGATCAAAAAAGGACCTGTAAAACATACATTTTATAAAATAAGTGCTATATCCATTATAAAATAAGTAGAGAATAAAATCATAAAAAGCCAAAGCTACTCAAATACTAGGGTTATTTTCAGAGTAACGAGTTCAGTGAGATTCTTTTCACCTACCAAAAACGAAGCCATACTCCACATACTTTGCCAATTTTAGAATTTCAGTGCAGTCCAACTTGTTGCACATTAGTATATAGCAGCTTCATCACCCAGCACATTATTCAAGGACATTATTATATATTATTATTATATTATATTATATTATATTAACTATAGCAAATGAAGACAAGACAATGCTCATCTCCCACACTGCCCAGTTCAGTAAGGCTGAGACATCTTTTCAAGTAAAGCAAACTGGCTTATTGAGGGCAACTGAAAGCCTGTACTTGTAATAACTAACGCCTAGGAAAAAGTACTGATAAATATCAGTACAAACAGGACCCTTTATCCATGTCACCAAGTTGTCTTCATGTTTCCTACTTATAATCTGTCAGAGCTCCCAGAATATTACAGAGATGGATTAATCAGCAGTGAGCTCCTGAGAACTAACATCAGCGATAACTAGTCATTGTTATTCCTGGGTGAACTAGATCCAAAGTCCTTTCTAAAACTGCAGTGAAAATAAGACAGGAGATGGCAAATGAGATGGAAGGGTGGGTCACAGACATCTTCGCAGGTCTCCAGAACTGGGCAACTTTTAGGGCAAAAAGACTTAGTAACAAAGGAAATGGTCAGTGCTTACAGCAGAGGGAGAAAAGACTTTTTAAAAAAGACTAAGCCTGCTTTGTGATTATGTAGACAATAGTACACTCTGCTAGTAAAGTCAGAGCTCATTGTTTTTAGTGTCAATAAACAAAGGCAATACCTACAGCAAAGTATGATACTTACCTAAAGAAAAAAAAAAAATCAATAATATTTCACTTTTATAGTTCAACAAATTCAAATTCACTTGAAAAGAAATATTTTAACTATTTCTAAAAATGCATTTTAACTTCAAAAATCATATGCTAGGCTTTTATCATTAAAAGACATTTTGAATAATTTTAATAATGCTAAATACCTAAAAAATTTCAATAAAGACTATTCAAAACATAAAAAAACATTAGTATGACAAAGCAAGGTACATATATTCTCTCATAAATTTAAAGTTAAAACTAACATACTCACTTGGAAAGAAATTGTACTGTAGCCCAAACACCACCATACATTAGCCCTTTAATGAGCCAAGAATCAATATTTAGGTCTGCTATAAAACCAACCAGCCAAATGACTAGGAATGGAGTTCCTAGCATTACTTTCTGCCGAAATTCCTGTAAAAAACAAATGTTAGAAAGTTTTTGTATATTTCAAACTATCTCAGTGTTAACCACAGCTATCTTTATGGTAGTGCGCAACCAAAAGTGAAATCTGTTCATTCAAATCTGCCTACAGTGAACAGTTAGTACACCAACACTGTAAAAAAAGTTTTGTGTTTTTTTTTTTTTTAATTTTTTTTTTTTGATTTATTTATTTATTATGCATACAGTTTTACAGAAGAGGGCGCCAGACCTCATTATAGATGGTTGTGAGCCACCATGTGGTTTTGCTGGGAATTGAACTCAGGACCTCTGGAAGAGCAGTCAGTGCTCTTAACCTCTGAGCCATCTCTCCAGCTCCAAAAAGTTTTTTAAGATTGTGGAAAATGAGAATAAACTGGAGTGAGTTCTGACTGCAATTAGAATGACTATGTAACTTTATCACGTAGCATAACTAGATGGAGATACTTGGCAAATGCATTCAAAAATGATATATATTAACAGAATGTTAAAACTGTAAAGTGAAATAAAGAATAAAATCAAGGCCAATTAGATAGTCCAATGGGTAAAAGTGCTTGTCAGACACATCTGACCATCTAAGCATAATCCCCTAAACCCAGGATGAAAAGGGGAAACTGACTCCCCAGAACTTGTCCTCTGACTTCTATACATGTACCACGTCTGTAAAGGCGTGTGCACGTAATGCATGTACACGTGTGTGTACACACACACACACACACACAACTATACACAATAAAATCAAAGCCCAGCAAACAACCAGCAGGGGTTCTCAGCCCTTACAATGAAATAGCAGTAGGATGTTGTGGAATATTACTTTAAGCAAAGATGTGTAACCTTTGTTTATGCTGCATTTTGAACCATGTAAAGATGTACTGCTGTTTCACCTCGCCTGCCTAAGGCACCTGATTTGGCCTCATAAAGAGCTGACCGGCCAATAGCTAGAGAGGAGGACAGGTGGGGGTGGGGGCAGAGAGAACAAGTACTCGGAGGGATCCAGGCCTCTGAAAGAGAAAGAGAGGAGAAGGCCAGAGAAAGAGGAAGACTGGAGATGGGTTAATGTTGACTTCTGTGTATTTTAGTTTTACTGCTAGTAAAGAAAGCTTAAGTTCTCAACTTTCTATAAAAAAAAACAAATAGCAAAGAATAACTAATATTGCTCACATGATCACTGTCAAGCTAAAACTTATACTGCTATTATTAATTAAGCACATTTTTAAAATGCTGGTTAAATAATATCTTCCTTTTTAGTGGAAATAATATTTTCTAAGGAATCTAAACTCTGTATTTAGAAAAATGTTTTTAAATTTTAAAATACTCTTAGAAGTAGACAGTTAAGCCAATAGCTATAAATTTTAAAACTGAAGGCTTCTAGAAGAAAATGGACTTTCTATGAAACAGCCCAAAATTAAAACACACTCTATAAAAGTTATACCACATCACAAAGAATAAAAGCTCAATTAATTAGAGCTACAGTACTGAGTTTAAAAAGACTCACATTAAGGCGAAGACAGTTCACAATATACTATCACTTTAACAAATGCACATGCACACGGAATGCTCCTATCTACAAGACTAGTTAAATTTAAATCCATTTATACATAACCATCCTCCTTAAGTTATCATACAGCACAGACAAGAAACTGCTAAATGCCCCATGTTATGTTGGCTAAAATAATACTTTAAAATTTACATTGGGAAGTATTAAAATTAAGGTATGTGAATATTTCCACCAAGTAAAGGACAGATTGAAGACTGAAAGCCTTTCAGCCACAAGTTACCTTATCGGCCTTGAGCTTTCTAAGGAAAGATGGGTTGTCGTACCCTTTGGCTTGCCTTGCCTCCTGTAAATGGTTGATCATCCACACGTTTTTCCTTTGTTTTGCCAAATCAAGTGCTGATTCACCCTGGTAATGTAAATGAAGATATTTACATTAAAAACAACTCATATTTTCATTAATAACTTTTTAAAGACATTCCATAAAAATAGACTATATAAATTCAGTGACAATGATTTCTGACGGGTAAATCAATTTAAGAATCTAAACCATTACATACCTGTTATCATTTCCTATTCAAAATACAACAAAAATACATGTTTTCATCTGAGACTACAGATTCTATTTTTGCTTGCACCTTGACAAATTAGAGAGCAAATCAAAAAGTAGGTATTGCGCACCTGCTGGATCAGCGGCTATCGTTAAACTTGGTACCGTCAGTCATGGTACATTCCTCACAGGCTTCACTAACACACTGAGAGCTAGAAAACAAGCTAACACTCTACCAAACTGTCAGAAATCTGCTTACTTCAGCGATGGTGGGAGTCTTAAGAAGAGACTAGGGAAGAAAGGAAAAGTCGGCTTCTACTTCAGCCCCTGTACTGGCATTCCACCTACCAGAGACTGTCCACCCACAAAGAAATTCCCAACAAGAACAGGAGAGCGACTAAAAGAAAATCATGTCATTCCAGTTAGAAGCTACAAGGTCCCTTTAACCCTAAGACACGAATGCTAGGAGTACAGTCCCAAGTAAAGAAACAAGAAGTTCACAACGTAGTCTTAGCTGTTCCTCTTGCTTTTATTAATTTAAATTTTCTATTTCTTTTGAAAAATTAGACACCTACATTTCCAATCTATTTAATGTCCTCTATTTATCTGGTTCTTTAAATAAAAAAGACAAATTAAAATTGTTTGCCAAAATTTGAAAAATGATACTCAAATATTTTTTAAAAATAACAATTAAATTTTACTGCAAAATGTTGAAGTTTTTTAAAAAAAATTAAAGAAACAGGGAGTCCTAAAGTACTTATCAAATACAGATCACAGTTTAAAAAACAAAAAACAAAAATTAATTATAACACTACCATACAGCAACAAAAAATTATAAACAAACAATAATAATAAATTTTCTCAAAAGCCCAAGCAGACTTTTAATACAAAACACAATGGTATTTAATAAGGTATGGGCTAATCTAGGTGAGCTTTCCACAGATAGGGATATTTTAGATAGTCCTTGCTTACTCCAGAATTCCATCACCTAAGTTTTCAGAACCAGCTAATTAATCCAAACTATAAATATTACCTGAATAATAGCAATCCCTTGGTAACCACTCCCAGAATATCCTGCAGTTGCCTCGGTCCAGCTGAGCACCCCTTCCACTAGAGGGCCATGTGACACCTAAGGATTGCCTAGACAGAAAGATTGAGGGAGCTTTAAAAACCTTCAACTCCTCTAGTCGTCTGACCATGTTTGTATACTTCTTCTGTTCGGCTGGTAAAATAAACAAACAATTCAAGAGTTGTACTAAAACCAGGTTCGGAATCTAGTCTATATTTGATCACTCCATATTGCAGCCAAAATACTAAATAATACTAAAAAGTATCATCAGCAAGAGTCCACATGGACTGTGCTATTGGTAGTGAACAAATTCCTCAGGGTTTGGCCAGATCCCCATGGCTAAGGGAATTGACATCCTGCCTCAGTGGAACTGAGTCTCACCATCAAAGCAGCACTAGTGAGAGGTCAGTGAGGTCTTGGGAGTCATGAGCTAAGGAACAACCTCCTTCCAAGACACTACAGGAGATTCTTCTGTCTACTTACGTCCTTTGACAGTTACAGAAAGAAAAGACTGGAAATACTTGGGTAGTACTCAGATCAACTGTTCTTCCCAAATTAAAATTTCTAAAATGATCTATGTAATATTAACTACAGGATAAAGTTAACAAAATCACCATAGCCAAAAAGAATTATGACATAAGTCATAAATTTGATTTTCTGTTCTTAGTACCCAAATTAATTTTTATCCTATGGTTAAAATTTCCCATAACCTAGGGCTGCGGCTGTAAAGTTCTTTGGACACATATCCATTGAAAGCCAATGATCTTCTGCCCCACCCCCATACTGCCACAGTAGTATTTTACACAAGTCTAGGGGTTTGTGTGCCTTTCTCATCCTAGACCCATTGTGAACGTAATCTAGGGTATTTTCGTGCTTCTTATCCTTCCAAATGTCCACTTTGAAATATTTTAAAGTTATCTATTACTAAAGTCTTTTGTTGATAGAAAAGATTGGTTTTATATATTAAAGGAATCTAATTCCCTTTTCAAACAAGTAACTTACAGAAGCAATTTCTAGTTAACCTAGACAGATTTAAAAGAAATCTAACCTTATTTTTAAAACAATAATTTTAGTAAAGGACCAAACAGTTAAATAATTATAGCACAGAAAATTTTTGTTTCATCTTGTCTTAAGAATATAACATTTTATAGCTTTTAAAATCAAATCTAGATTTGTAGCTACATCCTACCTTTACAATTCATTTACTTTATTCTGTGTGCATCACTGTTCTACCTGCACATGTGTATACACACTGCATGAGCACCAGGTGCTTGGGAAAGTCAGAAGAGGGTGTTAGATTCCCTTCAGTTGGAGTTGCAGATGGTTGTGAACCACCATGTTGGTGCTGGGAAATAAACCTGGTCCTCTGTAAGAACAGTAAGTCCTCCTAACTGCTGAGCCGTGTCTCTAGCCCCTACAATTCATTTTTAGTAAGATGATCTTTCCTAGTACTTAAAATGAAAGCTAAAATAAATAAATGTCCAAATTATGGACAAAAATATAATGATGTAGCTTTTAAAATAAATTTTCCTTTTCAAAATTTGCAGTGACCTAAATAATCAGTTTTATATGGTACACAGTAAAAAGGTATCACTTGATGTATTATCAAAACAGAATGAAATCCTATCATCTTCAAGTCCAAATAGTACTTTCCATCCAGCATCCACAACCTCAACATGTGTCAAGAGACAAGCCAACTAACACAAAGCTGTATCACCAATGACGTTTTCTTTCACTCTCAAATACAATCTGTCATGTCTTTCCCACCCTAAATATCAGAGGTGTCACCCCAAATCCTTTCAGGTATCTCAATCTCTACTCCTTGGCATTGCTAACACGATCCTTAAAAAAAACAAAAAAAAACAACAACAAAACCAGCAGCCTAATTGATTTTCCAATCTTCTATTTATTTTTTTTAATGATTCAGAGACTTCATCAACCAAAATAGTATCTAAAACACAATGTACATCCTATGACAGTCTATACAAATGCTCCTGTATCCTAAAACTTGAAAAACCATTAAGCATCCTATTTTAGGATCTATACCATCTGGCACCTGCCTCTCTAGTGACTTTCTGTTCACTGTACTTGTAAACCAGCCTCAGTTAACACACCTGAAACTCAGCATCTTACCCTCCTAGGCCTTGGGATGGAAAGTGTGTTTGCCACTCCTCTCTGCAAACTGATTCCTTCTCATCATAACCATCTTCTCAGCCCTGCCACGCAATTGCATTTGGTTATTGACTTACTATTTTATTTCTTTAACAGAATACATGTTCTGAGATAACACCCAGACCTTAATCTGTCTTGAACATTGAAACAACCTACCACTGAACCAGTATTTACCAAATGAATGAAAAAAAAAATGGTTTCTCCTGGAAGTGGTGGCTCAAGTATATAAAGAATGTTAGACCCTAACGGAAAGAGCATTTCATTCTTATTTTTCTCCTTTTAATTGTATAAAAAGGACATTTAGGAACAAAAATCTTTCTTAGAAAAACAGAGATAGATATTTTTCCCTCAAAACTAAAAATGTCACTTGAGCAAATAAACTATTTCCTTAGACTTAATCTCCTTTAGCTGTAATGCTGCTCCAGAAGGTATTACAAGAGCATTAGACCTGAGATCACATTGTTAAGCTGGCGGCTACTACTGGAGTAGAGTGCTTGCCTAGCACACATGCAGTCTTGGATTCAGTCTCTAATATGGGCATGGAGACCTTTTCTTTTTAAACAATAGTCAATCTTGAATCCGTGTCAGATAAAATAAAATTACTTAAGAAGGCGTGAGTTTAAATAAAATGTCTACAGGCACATTAGTAAGCACTGTAGCCTCTACATGGTATTCTGATCTTGGTACCATAGAAGTAATATGCCTCAACTTAGAGCACACTAAAAAACAAAGTAAAAATCATGTGAATACTTTCAAATTATACCTCCACTCTTATCATTACCTTTTCTGCCAAAATTCATTATGGACTTTTCTATCTTACCAACATTGAAGGTTTATGCAATGGTTAGTGTGGACCGCACATTTCATTAATTATTTTTAAAGATGTTAAAAGTTTCAAGACAATGCAAATACTTAAAGAATTGTCTAATATATCACAGCTTTCAAATTATAGACCTGTATAGCCATCTTGCTTTCATAATTATTTGACATATGGTAATTCAAATACATTAATATAACGATTAGGGAAAAGCAAACTGAAGTTAATTACTGTTGTAAAAAATTGGTTCTATTTTTTTTTCAGTGACGTAAGCAATATCTTGAAATGTATTTCTAGTACATGAACCTCAAGACTGGGCATCTGGACGTCAAAGACAATGAGAGGAAAATGAATGCAAATGGTAAGCGGCAGAGATTCTCAGTTAACTTCCCTAAGGGAATTCAAGGTTGTCCAAGGTTAGTAAGGCATCTCCCTTCTTTTGGCCTGGGCTAGGCATAATTCACTAAAACCAATGTTCCAGAGCATCTCTTCAAAATTAATTTTTACAAAGGCAAACATTACTTTATCATTTCTGAAGTAGAACAGTATACTGACTGTCATAAATAACAACTTGGGCAAAACTGAGGACTATGCAAATCTTCATTCTTTAGCCAATAGATATCTGCTAAGTGCCATCACATGTCAGTCATTATGGTATGCCAATGTTCCCTTTGCCACATGTTTAGTGGATCATTCTGATCATCCTGGGCAGGAACAAGACTTAGAAGTTTAAAAAGTAGAAGGAAAACGTATGATTTTATCAAATTTATAGTTTATAATATTTAGACTAAACTCAAAATTCATAATTAGACTAGTTTCTAAAAATTCACTAAACTATGAAGTAAAAGCAAAAGAAAAATAGTCCAAGCCATTTTTAATGGTCTAATCTTCTCTGAGGAACCCAATAAAGGAGGAATTTTCACTAGGACATAAAGAGGCGCCTTGATCCAGCAAGAGGGACCTACTTTTTGATTGGCTATTTCAGATTAGTATTAGCTTAAACTCCCTTCATATTTATTTAACATATATCCTTTAGGCATTTATAAAACATGGCTCAGAAAATACTACAAATTACAGCTAATCCTTAAAAAAATTTGTCAAAAGATAATATTCCTGACAATATTTGTAGGCATTCTGATTATTGCTAAAGGACACAGTGGATCATAAGCCTTTAAGAAGGCAAACTATTAGCCAAAACCTTGAGATCACCAACAGAACCAACTTTTGATACTTTTGCTGTGTTTGCATGTGCATGAACATGTGCCACAGCACACGTGGCGGTCAGAGTGCAACTGAAAACTGTGTCCTTCCGCCATGTCTTCAAGGGGAACTCAGGGCAGCAGGCTTGGCAGCCAGGGCCTTTTGCCCACTAAGTCACCTCCCTGTTCCTCAGCAGAAGCTGTGTTGCTAGGCAATTTATCATATCGACAAATTCTAAACACTCAAAATATATATGTTAAATTGTGCTTGGCCCTTAGATTAACTTTGTATACTTTTCATAGGTTAATTTGCTATATTCTATAAATATCATAAAGGGTTTTATCACACTTAAAAGTCTTGTTCTTTAAAAAATGTTACTAAAATGGCCAAGTCAAAAAATTACTGAAATTATGAATGATGTGGTTTTATTATTGCTGTTACTATGTGTGAGGGTATGATACACACATGGATGACTGTGCCATGGCATGCAGGCAGGTCAGGGGATACCTTTGAGGAGATTTCTCCTTCTACATCTCCACATGGATGGGCTCTGGGAGTCATTCAACTTAGGTTCCAGCCTTTTACAAAAAAGTGATTTTACCAGCTGTTCCATTATGCTGACGGGATGTTTTTCTAACTATAAACTTACATGTAATGATATTCTTACTTCATTTATATGAGTTAGAAGCATATACTTCCTAAAGTCCAGTACAACCCCCTAGTGAAAAAAGGCCACCCCTAAACTGAGACCATTTCAGTGTAAGATCAAAGTAAATACCTCAAGTTTTGAAAACAAATTACTTTGCAGAAGCAAAGGATTAAACTAAGTTACTTTCTAATGCTCAGGGGTTTTTTTGTTTTGTTTTTGTTTTTTTTTTAGCACAACACTTTATGGAGAGACTCGTTTGGGTCTCATCCTTGGCCTTCAGCAGCAGGACGTATTTACCTTGATGTTCTGGGCATCCACGTTCCCTCCGGCTTCCAGAAGAAGGCTAATGACTGTGGTGTTCCCTGCTAGAACTGCCCAGTGCAAAGCAGTGTTTTTGTGATACTTGTCACCAAGGTTAACTGAAACATTGAATGTTAAAAGCAATCTAGTTGGATCCACACTGAAAAGGAAAAAAACAAACAAACAAACAACAACAACCCTAATTTCAATTATCGGAATCATTACAGAGACTACACTGACTGTGGCTGCATTCTTACTCCATCTTGGAACATGACTACTCTAGCCTCAATAGTAACAACCAGTAATTAAATAATGCTTTAACAGGAGCTATCATGTATGGGCAACCTGACATAAAGTAATGTGGTGCCAAAAGACAGCATACTTTCTCCATACTTTCCTACTTTTAATCTAAGAAATCATGCTATTAACACCTACACATTTAAAAAATAAAAGA
Organism: Sigmodon hispidus; assembly: GCA_004025045.1. Classification (NCBI taxonomy): domain Eukaryota; kingdom Metazoa; phylum Chordata; class Mammalia; order Rodentia; family Cricetidae; genus Sigmodon; species Sigmodon hispidus. The sequence goes on along the minus strand of PVIH01000808.1, from coordinate 171,706 downwards.
ATACTTCATTTCAATTTGGACTGATATAAAAATGATCTAAAACAACTTAAATAAATATAAAAATTTACAATACAATCACATAAAAAGTAACTGCTTTTTTTTTAAAGGTAAACTGTTGTTCCATTCTCAGAATGAAGAGGGTTACTGGACCCAAGTACAGACACTAACACAGCCACTGGTCACTGGCACAGCAGCCTTACAGAGTGCTGAGTGTAACAGCTGCCAGCTTTCTAAGCACTTGTTTCAGAGTATGCTATGCTAAAATGATCTGAGTGCTCTGTAACGGTTACATACCTGTGTGTTCTATAAGCTGCCCACATTAAAGGTGTCATTCCGTTCTGGTCCATCATGTCTACATCCTGATAATAAGGACAAACAGCATACTTTTAAGATCCCAACCAAAATGAGCTGGAAACATCTAATTTATACTTTATTTAATCTAAAACATTACTACTCAATAAAGAATGTTTGATGAAAGTTTCTTAACTTTAAAATAAAATTAAGCACTTTCACTAATTAGCCTACCTAGTTTACAAATTATGTTTTCAGAATTCCTTTTTAATGTATCACATTTAAAAATCTTAGCTATTTTAGAATTCTAAGTGGTCCTCAAATACTACTACACAATTTTAATTTAGAATAAAAGACAGTTTTTACTAGTCTTACATAGGATGAAACCTGCCATGTGATATTGTTTTGCAGTCTTCATTTTCCAAATGGTAAAAGATATAGCAAAGTTTTATATCTTAATTTCCTTGACAATTTTTAGGCATTTGTAAATAAAATACAATATTATATCTAAATATTTTAATTATGTGTTGCTTTTTTATGTATAAAAATTGTTCAGGAAAAATTCATTTAAAATCTTAGATCATATTTTATCTTTTATATAAAAATATCATGATAGATAGAAGAAGTGCTCTTCTTTGATCTTTTGGGTATTTTTTCCTCTAAGTTGCTTTATTTTGTAACAGAGTCTCACTTATCCTGTAGCCCCGGATGGGCTTCCCTGTGGTAGTCTCCTGCCTCTCAGCCTCCCAAGTAGTGGGATTCCAAGCATGTGCCAGCACACCAGCACCGTTTGATATTGTATGCATCTGTGTGTCTCTCTGTGTTGGATATGTATGTCTGTACAAGCATATTTGTCCACATATGCTAGCGGAGAGGCCAGAATCTGCTACCGGATATCTTCCTCTCAAGCTACCCACTTGATTTTCTGAGACTGGGCTAGCTAGACTGACTGGCTAGAGTCTCAAGACCCACCTGCTGCACCAATTCCCTCCAGCACAGCAGAGCGTGGCTTCAGTGCTAGCTGAGCTGGAAGGCTAACCCTGAGCCATCACCCCAGCTTCATCCCTTGATATTTCTAAAACCTAGCTACTTCTCCAGGTTTAAAAAGACTAATGAAATGAGCCAAATTCCCAAATCAACTGAATAAACAAAATGATAATGAACACTCAAAAATTTACATCATATTTTCTTTCCTTTAGTTGGGAAAGAAAAAAATAATCAAATGTAAATCCTCCAACCCTTGGTGTAAGAAACTAGACTAGGGACAATCTCCTGGGACAGCTTCCAAAGATGGGTCCTAAAGTATTCACATTCTTGTGCTGGGCCCACATCTCCCACACTAAACAGGAGCTAGAATGCCCCAGCTTTAGCTGACAGAGAGATATGCTGCTATGGAGGTTCAAGGCAGTAGAACAGCTTCTGTCTGTTCTTCAGGGACTCTGAGGCACCACTAAGAAGTCTATTTCCCTACTGAAGAGTGGTTCTGTAGAGTGTGGACAACGTTTGAGGAAAGAGCAAGGGCTAGCTGTCCCAGCAACCAGCAAAATAAACGCTCTCCTCTCTAAGTTGCTTTTAGTCTGAGCAATAGGAACACTGACTGAGAGAAAAGGGTACCAGGTCTTAGGGTACACTTGACCATGTACTTTTGGGAAGATTGTGGCGACACTGTCCTCTGTGCCAGAATGGTTGCTGACTGCTAAGAACTCAGTGGGCTGTTCTGTGGGCGCTTGGAGAATAAGAACGTTCAAAAAGTAACAATGGGAAGGAAGCCTGGCCTGTGGAGTTTCAGAGGGAAGTTCTGTGAGCCCCTTAAAGAACCTGCAGGGATTTCAATGTTTTAAGAGTCTGTGGTGCTGCTCAGCTGGAGCTGAGGACCTAGCTGTGGCTAACAAGAGACCAGTATCATGCAAGGGAAACCTTTGCTTTATTAGAATGATTTACGTTGGTTAGCGGAGCTGAGATGCCAGGGATGATTAGGAAGAGAGCAGCATCATGAAACTAGCAATCTAGGAGCATTTCTCAAGGTCAGCACATAGAAGCTACGGTCAGTCTACAGGGACTGAGGTGCCAACTTCTGCTCGCAGTCATGAACTTGGTAGTCAAATCACACGGGAGGTACTAGTGTGACTAGGAAAGGATCACAGAACTGAGGCCTGGCACTGTGTGCTGAGACTCGAGTCCAATGCAGCCCAGCTCTATCAGGGACTACAGCATTTTAGGGTTGGACGGCTGTGAAACGTTCTTTGAAGGAGCCCAGAAGGTTGTGAGTAAACTCCAGGTGCCCAACACTGTGCTCTTTACACTAGACTTTGATTTCGCTTTGTTCAGGCTGTGACTATACCCTGGTTCTTCCTACCTGGAGTCACAAAGTATTTACCTTGGTTTGTTTTTCTTTGATTTACAGGAGCCTGCTGTCATGAGACCTTGGATATTTTAAAGAGACATATCTTTTAAAGTGTTAACTTTTATTAAAGATTGTGGAATTTGAAAGTTTGGAATCTGTTTTATATTGTGATAATATTAACATGCTATCTTGGGGACAAATGAGAAAGGAAAGGTTCTAGTTGAACTGTGACAATTCTATGACAAGTTGAAGGGGGTCAATTGTGCTTGTTTTATTTCAACATGATACAAACAACAGTCTATTTGAAGAGGAAATCTCAATTAAAGATAAATGTTCTCATCAGACTAGCCTTCGGGCAAACCTGTGATGCATGTTCTTGATCAATGACTGACTATGGTCAGTGTCACACCCAGTCATCTTCTAATCCTGAGTGCTGTAAGAAAGGCTGAGCACAGCACAGCACAGCACAGCACAGCATGAGGACTAAGCCAGTAAGCAAGGTGCCCTCCAAGGCTCTGCGTCAGTTCCTGTTCTGACTCCCTCCAATGGCGGACTGTGATGTGACGTCTAAGTAAAATAAAGCCTTCCCTCTCAAAGCTGCTTTAGCCTTGGTGTTTTATCACCATGACAGAAATCATAATCCAATATTTAAGAGAAATAGTTAAAGGAAAAAAAATTAAAAGATTATAAATTTTTCTCCTTACTTTCCACTATTTCTATCTCATTCATAAATTAAAAGCCAAATTAATGAAGAATTATCTAATTTGCGACTATATTTGCTTTTAAGTACACTAAAAACTAGTATCAAAATAACTACATTTATTTACTGTCTTCATTCACCAGAAAATAGGACTTAAGAATTTCCAGGTATTACAAATGTAACGCTAAGAACAACAAACATTAAAGCCATGAAGAACATCTGACTGAAACACACTATTCAGACATTTTACCTGTCCTTTTGCTATCAGATAAGCAACAATTGAGGTATGTCCAAACTGAGCAGCTAAATGGATACAGCTGCATCCTTCCCCATCAATTAATGAGGGGTCTGCACCATATTTCATTAGTTGCACAACCATGGATAAATGGCCTTGTCTAAAAATAGAAAGACAAACACTTAGGCATAAAGTGATTTCAAAGACAGTCTCTAGAAAACAGTTACCCTGAGGAAGGTAACAGCAGGGAGTTAAATCATGCAATTTATGAAGGTGCTTTAAAATAAGACAAGGAGTTTATGTTCTTAAAAATCTTAAATAGGACAACAGTCTTGATAAGTTAATGAAAACAATATTAACTTCCTTAATGTCATAATTACTAACTTAGAGCCATTCCAATATGGCCCTAAAAGTCCCAAGAACTAACCTGTTTAATCATACACATGCACTTCCAAAGTATTACATTTACTAATTCAAAATGTAATCAACCGTTACAATTGGATCCGGTTGTCACTCACTCCAATGAAGACTACACAGGACAGCAATAAGTAAATAACTAACCATATCAAGTACTGGCCTATCATTAAATCAAGAGACAAAGGAAGCCAAGGGGAAGGAAGACAAAGAGGCAAATGCAAACCTTGTGGCCCAGTGCAATGGAGTTGAATTCAGGTCTCCTCCAAGTTGATCCACAATAGCACCTTTCGAAATATAATATCTGTAAAACAAAGTTTATAGTAGTTTAAATAGTTTTCATTCTCAACTTTAGAAACTTATGTGAAAGTGAAATCTTTTCCATTTGAGCTATCAACCTATTTTGTGCCTGTGAAGATAAATGGTCTTTTGAAAGTTTAAAAACATATTTACGTAGTACAACTTGATATTAATTATTTTTTTGTTCTAGGAGAAAAAAGAAAATGATTTTTAAAGGTATTAAAAATGACAAATAATCATATTAAAAAGGTGGTCAGAGAATCACAAGGATCTGAGCAACTAACAAAATTCTGGAATTGGGTAGATAGATGTACACAGGCGAGCCAAGGATAGTGTACATAATCAGCAAGGAGAGCCTGTATCAGCAGTCTTCACTGCTTCTGATCCACAGTGACTGAGTCTGAGGATACACACAGTAAGACAAACTGAACTCTTGGGGAGAGCCCTATATACTATGTTACACCTGACAATTAGACATGAACAGTTAAAATCAGATGCACCAATGGCACCAGGACAATGAAGAGGTTTTGGAGAAGCAAGAAAAAAGAAGAAACAGAGAGATTTGCTGTTTGTTTGCTTTGTTCCGAGTGGTGCCGGACATGAGAGGACTGAGAAGGGAGAGGAGGAATTGGGGTATGGGGTGTGAAACCCCCAAAGACTCAATGAAGAACTGGCCATGGTCTTGTCACAGTAACAGAGACCCTAACTAAGGCGGGACGCCCTCCCTCACACAGCCACCATCCCTCTTCACAGTGGATGTGTGTGTTTTCCTCATTTGTATTACTGCTTTGCTTTTCAATAGTGTCTCTACTACCCTGTCAATTTGTTTGCACCTCTATTTCAATTTTTTAAGTAAGAAGAAGCCAAGGACTTGAAAAGACTTTGGCCCAGATCACTGGTAACACAAAGGGCTCCAAGCTACCTGTGGGATCCAGAAAACACAGACTTCAACATAAACCTGGGTGAATCAATCAGATAACCCTGCAGCTGAGGTCTCAAACTATTCACCAACAAATTTTTTTCAAACATATCCAGACATAGCCAGGAACATGAAATTACAACATAAAATAAACAAAAATCATGTTTTAGACAAGAATCATAAAAAAAATACTTAGCTTTTTCATATATTAAAAAAGACTGAAAATTCCACCAACTAGCAATTTAAGTAATTTTCTTAAAAAAAAAAAACTATCATAAATAAAAGTGAAAAATAAAACAAAAAATTAGGAACCCATCAAATTGCATATAAGTGAAATAAAGAAACTATAAAAAAAGAGAAGTTTCCCAAATTAAAGAGAAATAAAAAGAAAGAAGACACACACATATCAGAGTGACAGTATCAGTCGCGTGACAAGGTTAACAAATGTCATACCTGAGTTACAGCAGGTCAGTCACACAAATATAGCAGACAATACTTAGAGAAGTGACAGCTGCAGTCAGATCCTGCACAACCTGTGACAGGGTCTAGCCAACACAGAACTAACAAAACTAAGTCCATGTTACCAAATGTCATCAAAAAAATACAAGACTGTGAAAACCCAGCTCAGCACACAGACACCCAAACTCACCAGTGCTATAGAAATGTTTGCAGTGAGAATCACTAGTTGAACCAAGTTCAAAAGAGCAACCACAAATGTCATCAAAGAATTAAAAGAGTTTAAGAAAAATATAGATAGCTTAATGGACTTAAAAAGAAGAAACACCCAAGTGATGCCTAAGGAAAGACAAACATACTGTCGAATAAAAAAATGATAATGCCATGGTGTAGTGGGATTAACTTCTAGTACATTGTCCCTCCTACAGGTTTAATAAAAAGCTGATTCCAGAAGGCAGATAGGAAGTGTGGGCGGGGCTACCAGACTAAGAAAATACTAGGAACAGGAAGAGCAGAGACCAGATGAGATGGCAGCAGATACAGAGGAAAGAAGTTAAAATGCTGCTCTGAGAAAAGGTACCGAGCCACATGACTAAACAGATTAATGGAAATAGACTGAAATAAGATGAAAGAGCTAGGTAGCAATATGTCTGAGCCATAGGTCAATAAAGCATAAAATTAATACAATCTTCTGTGTGTTTCTTTGCAACTTTGGGACTACTGGTACAGATTTTGGGGTTAGTCTGAGCCAGAAACATAATATCACACCATGGTGATATATAGTGTCTTAAGAAATACTTGTGTATAACTGTGACATTTCAGGAGCCTCAATAAAACTGCCCTACAAAAGCTTTCCATACACATAAGGCCACATGTGAAAGAAGAGAGAAAATAGATAACTCTAAATATTAAAATCAAATGTAAAATATTATCAAGTATGCTTAGTGTTAACAGGGAATTAAGATGGCATTTTGATAAAGATAAAAAACACATACAAAGATAAGGTGTGTATTGGAATGACAGACAATCCAGGATATGAACATGGAATTCAGTAAAGAGATAGAAACACTGAAGAAAATTCAAGCTGAAATGAAAATGGAACTGAAAAGCCCCAAACCCAGTTATAAAACTCCAGGGAAATTTCTCCATGTAGAGTGAATCAAGCAGAATGAATGTAGAGCATCAGGACTCCAAGGCCCAGTGGAGGAGCAGATGAAATGAGCAAAGAACGAGGAAGAGTAAGTATAACACTGGAAAGGTGTACCACCATTAAAAGACCAAACCCTCTAGGCATATGCACACATGAGGAAGCAAAGTCAAAGAAAACATCCCCCAACCCAAAGATAAAGACACAAACACACAGAACACTAAACAGACGAGACCAAAAGAGAAATTTCTCATGAAATTCCTAAGTTTAAACACTATAAAGACAAAAAAATGTACTGAAATCTTCAAGAAAAAAAACATAAATCACATATAAAAGAAAACCCAATAGAATTATATCTGATTTCTCAATGAAAACTTGGAAAGCTAGATCTAAAAGCAGAGCCCAAGAGAAGGAGAAGAGAGTATATGAGCAAGGGGGTCAGGATCATGGGAGGAGACCCACAGAGACTTCTGACCTGAGCTATTGGGAGCTCACTGACTCTGAAATGACAGCTGAGGAACCTTCATGGAAAGGAACTAAACCTTCCCAAAGTAGGCAGTCAAACTGTGTGGGCCGTTTGTGGAGCCTCTTGCAGTAGGACCAGACCATGTTCCTGTGCATGAACTGACATCTCGGAGCCCATTCCCTACAGAGGAACACCTAACCTAGCCTTGATGCTGGAGAAAGGGACTTGGACTCACCTCAACTGGACATGCCAGACTGAACTGACCCACCTTGGGATTCCTTGTCCTCCTTGGCGATGAAGAGAAGAGTGGAGGAGAAGCTGAGGGAGGACAGGGAAGAGGTGGAGGAGAAGGAGCAGCAGAGGGTATGAGGAAAAAACTTTTAAAAAAGTATAAAATCCAATGCAAAGTGACACAGCCTCAATTCAGAATGGTAGTTATTAACTATGTGGAAGTTCACTGAGTTACATAATCTTGGGGTCTGGTAATTTTGATGTGTGGTTATTTTTCCTTTTATTTCCAACATTTTTATAATAAAAATTTTTATTAAATGGAAGAAGGGAAAAAACTCTCAACCAATCAAAATGCAGAAAACAAGTGATCCTGTGGTACCCAGGCCCAACTGACACACTTCCTGCACCAAAGGCTCAGGGATCACAGCAGGCAGACCAAGGGGTAGGGAACAGGAAGTTTGCTGTGAGACCAAATCTCTTAAGAGACATCAGAAAAACTGCACCTATGAAGTCTCATCAACATGACTGCTTAAACATGACCACAGACAACACCACCGTGGAAGGGGAGAGCTCGTGAGACCTCAACCCTAGAAAAGAACTACAGAAAAGAAGCAGAGAGAAGGAGAAACAGTATCTCCAAGAAGAGCCCCAGACTGGCTGGTGGGGCCCTGAGATCACAGACGTAATAGTCCTAACACTCCATAGACTGAGCAGGCTGCTGTATTATTTAGAAATGTCTGTAGATGAACACATGGTAACAACGTAAAATATAAAATAGGCCCTGAGTCTGAGAGAGACTAAGGGGCACATGGGAAGGGAGCAAGAGAGAGAGAGGGGGGAAAAACAAATTTTAATTAAAAAAAAAAGCAATAGCTAAAAAGATTTTCTTCAAAACTGATAAAAACATTAACCCACAAAATCAAAATTACCTGAATTCTCATTCAAGATAATTTTTTTTAAAAAAATCACACTTTATGGATTCTTCATGTCAAACTGCAGAAATGAGAAATGGAAAACCTTAAGAGGAACCAAACAAAAGACAACTTGAAAAGCATGCGCTTAGATAGATTTCTCACCAGTAACAAAAGCCAGAAAACAGTACAAGGACCTTTAGAACAGGCCAAATAAGAAAACAAGAATACAAAATCTCTCCTCCTAGGTTTCTATCTCCTGTGAATGTTTCCTTCACAGAGATGAAGTAGAGTCCTTCCTAGCACAGCACAATTAGACAGGAGAGTGCACACCCAAGACTGAGAACGTCAGGAAACTGAAGGAGAGAAGCAGCAAACGGAGCATGTGCTGCAGAAACCGCCCCGCAGGGACAGGAGTAGTTCATGGATGTCACCGTGTCACCCTTGCCAGGACTTCGGGGGTGAGTTCTTTCCTGGCTTTTATACCTGTCTGCTCTGCACTCTGTTGATGTAGGATGTCTTTCTGTATGTTGTGAATATGCTTTATTATTGGATAATAAAGGAACTGTTTTGGCCTATGACAAGACATCTTAAAAGCAGGTGGGAAATCGGAGCATAGACAAAGAAGGAGGGCAAAGAGGGGGACAGATGCGATCCAGCCGCCTAAGCAGCACTATGTAAAGGGACTCAGGTAAGCCATGGGCTACATGGCAAGACAAGATTAATAAAAATGGGCTGAGTTAAGATCCAAGAGCGAGCAGGTGATAAGCCTGAGCCATATAAATAAAATAAGCCTCTCTGTGTTTGTGTGGACTGCAGGTCCCAATTTTGAGTATGCCATGTCAGAAAGATCTTACTACACTCTATGCCGCATCTACTTGTCCATTTCCAAGCAGCTGGTTTTAGATTCATGTCCTCATCTAAAAAAGTTTATATCTAAAGTATCAAAAGACTACCAAAAGACTCCAATCACTAAAGAATAGAAACCATCTTATACTCAGGATGTGAAGTACTTATCACACAGCCCTGCCCTGGTGTGAATTAGGTAAGAATATCACCTATTATTCTTTTAACACGTCTTTCCTTTGCTGCTTTTCCACCTAGAATCCATACTCAGAATGTAGAAGCCAGGTAAAATTACCCAGATTCCTGTCTAACTTTTATTAGCTGTGACAGTGGGCAGCATATTTAAGCTTTGCACTTCAGCTTCCTTCCTCATAAAAACTGTTACATCTCAAATGGAGTTATTTCAACAATTATAAAGAAAGAAAGTATATGGGGAAAAGTATGTAAACTTTCAACATATATTAAACTTAAGTTTTTTTTCAAGGTATAGAGAACAGACACTATGAAAGCTACAGATTTAGACAATCATTAGTTCTTATGATAAGTACTTTAATAATTGTATAGTAATGGAAACCCTAGGAGCTTATTAATGGAAAGCACAGAAGGCACGCACTTGACTAGATCTATTCTGTTATTGATGGCAGCCCAATGGAGAAGTGTAACATTTTCTTTGTCCGGTTGTCGTACATCATAACCTGCTTCCACCAGTTCTCGGCAGCGCTCGTAGATTCCATATCTAGAAAAAAAGAGACAAGTAATGCTACAACGACTCAGGCCATTTCAAACTGAGCACAGCGTTTTCAAAAGCAATGCTTTTGGGGACAGGAGAGTCCAAACTGGCCTTCAACACACACTGACTTCCTGCCTCGGCTCCCAAGTTCCTGGAATTGCATGTGTGACATCACACTTGGATGGCTTAATACTTCATTTTCACACTTAGAAATTAAAACTATTTTCCAATGTACAAAATTACTTTGAAAATATCAGTATTTTAACATCTTTCACTGACTAATCCTTTTTATTGCAACTTGAAAATATTTCATTTGTAACAATGTAAAATCCATGAGGTTCAAGACAAAAAATATTAGAAAAAACAAATCAGCAATTTCTTTATATCATAACTTAGTCCACAAAATTATGCAAATTTTAATGCTAAACAGAAATAAAAAATTATTAGATTATAGGAAAATAACAGAATACATATATATTAGAGGGATATCATGAACAAAATTTGATTTATATAAACACTAAGATTCTCAAATTATAAATGTAGCTGATATTTCTGAAGGCAAATAAAACTTCGCATGTTGGTGTAGGAATGGGTGGAAAAGTCCTGTGATCCAGTCAATCCTCTGCGAACTGAGGGGACGTCCACGAGAGAGCTCCAAGGAAGAATTCCTATATACAAAAGGGGAGCAAATACAGAGACAGGTCCTTATCACTGTGCATCAGAATTTATTTTACCAGTGTTTGTCTGCATCTATGTATATGAACCAAGTGTACACTGTAACCTGGAAGCCAGAGGAGGTCTTTGGATCCCCTAGAAACTGGGGTTACAGTTACGAGCTGCAGTGTGGGTCCTGGGAACTGACCCTAGTTCCTCTGAAAAAAAAAAAAAAAACAAGAGAGTTTCTCCCCAAGAAGGTTTCTATTTGTAAATATTTTCCAAGCATAAGGTGGGTTTGTTTAACTATTAGATAGAAATCTTATGAATAAAACAAGTCATAATAAAAAAATTAAGCCAAGCTAATAATCCATATAAAAATAGAGTTTTGGGGGGCTGGAGAGATGGCTCAGCGGTTAAGAGCACCGGCTGTTCTTCCAGAGGACCCGGGTTCGATTCCCAGCACCCACATGGCAGCTAACAACTGTCTGTAGCTCCAGTTCCAGGCAAACACCAACGCAAATAAATAAATAATAAATAAAGTTTTAAAAAAAAAATAGAGTTTTGGTTTTTAGTCATTTAGGAAAAGGTAGAAAATATTGGTCTTAATTGCATAGAAAACTTAAATTTCAGTGACACTGTTTTAGTTTGCTGCTTGTTGCTGAGATTAAACACTGACTAAAAGCAATCTGAGAAAAGAAGGGTCTATTTCAGCTTATAGTTACGGGCCATCACTAGAGGAAATCAGGACAGGAACTGGAGCACAGACCATGGAGGAACGCTGCTCGCTGGCCTGCTGAAGAGCAAGGGCTTTTAACCAGCGAGCCACATCTCCAGCCTCCAAAGTTAACAACTTTAATTACTGTGTACATTTGTACATATGCACCATCAATTCTCAGTGAGTCCAAGAAATAGGACTTGGGAGCTGCGGTTGTTAGGCTTGGTGGCCAGGGCGTTACCCAACAAGCCATCTAGCCAGCCCTTTAATGCCTTCTGTTATTAAAAACTTATTTTTATTTATTTTAACTATCTCTCTCTGTCAGAACCCCCTGGAGCTGTAGTTACAGCCATCCTGTATGTGTAGAGAACCAAAGTCTGGGTTCTCTGCAAGAGAAGTGGACTCTTAACCACTGAACACCTCTAGTCCCCACCATCCCACCCCTGCCATCACTTAACTTAACTGTAAAAATTTTCAAGTATAAAATAAAAATAGTACAATAAGCTACCAAAAATCTACCTTCAAGCTACACACCATCATTTTCCTAACCAAAATATTAGATTTCTGGAATTATATAACACAAAACAAACTTATATAAATTTGACATCTGGACTTTTGGTTTAATTTTGTTTTTGTTTAATTTTGTTTTTTCAGGCTGGCCTTGACCTCACAGAATCCTCCTTCCTCACCCTCTGCAAACAGCAAGCATGAGCATCAAGTGTGTGCCACCACATCCACATAATTTTTTAATCAAGTTAAAAAGGAGAAGGTCTTCCACGGGACAAGGTTAACAGTAAGGGGACACTAAAAGCAACATTAGAACTTATAATTGTATTTACACTCTACCTAATAGGAAAAAAAACTGTAGGCAGATTTACAGAGCCCCCATCCTGCTGTCATCCTGGTTCTATCATGCCTGCGTGCACGCATGCTGAAATAACCTGGATGTGTCTATACTCTCAGTTTATGCAGTTTTGATTGTACTTGGAACTGGACATCCTTAGCCTTGAACTTACAGTCTTCCTTCCTCAAACCCAGGCGGCTGATTGCAGGTTTGTAGTACCAGTCACAGTTCAAGGCACATCAGCACAAACAACAGAATCTTGAATAACATAGAAAATGACCACAAAAACATTTTTTAAGTATTTCCAAAAATCACTGGCTTTTTCCTCATGCTTTAAAGTACATAAGGGAAAAATAAGTAGATAAGGAGAGATTCTTGGAGGATGGGAGAAGAGGAAGCACCAGAAATAAGTTGTCTATACCTGAAGAGTTCTCACACTGGTGAAATCTGTGTACTCTACCCAGACACTTGGTCATAGGGCAGCAGCAGATACCAATCATCACATCCATGACCAAACAGGCAGCAGTAAGCTTGTACCAGGAGCAACCACAAACAGCACATCAGAGTCAGGGTAGGTGAAAGGACCCTGTCCTCTAAATCTTAAGAGACCTGTGTTCTAGCTGCTCCTGCAGACCTCACAGACAGACAGGAAGTCACTGTCCACTGCTGCTGCTCAGAGCTTCCACCTGCTACATACCAGTTTCCCTCAGGCTGACTTGACTTAGCTCTAACTTAAGAGGCCAATAGCCCTTTACTTCTCCCCTTTGCAGTAGGAAAATTAGAAAGTGACAATGAACGCCCAGGGAGGGCTCAGGCTCAGAAAGGCCCAAGAGGACCTGAAATTTATATTCAGGCTGAGGTAAAAGGAGAGACTACTGGTAACAATCAAAAAACAAAACCAGCAAACCTTGAAAAAAGGGGAGTGCCTGATTTTCATGGCTACTGTCTTTTTAAAATTCAAATGTTTTCAGAGAAAAAAAAATACAAGCATACACACACACACACACAAACACACACACACACACACACACACACACACACACACACACACACACACACACACACGCACGCACGCACTTGTGCTTAGAGATTATCTAGTGTGTATGCATGCACAGGTGCTACAGCACATCTGAAACCACCAGGAGTCGGTCCTCCCTCATGGCTGAAACTCAGAGCACTGGGCAGGTACCTGAACTACTGAGCCATCTAACCATCTCCAGAACATGTTTTTGTATAGCATTAAGCTTAATTTGTGTAAGTTCTATAATATCAATACAAATTAAGGAAGTTATAATAATTTTATAACACTAAGAATAAGAAAAACACCTATACAAACGAGAAAGGTATTAACGTTTCACTATAAAAGTCAACTGAGGATCCCAGAACAATAAGGCTACTGCTACTGTCACTGTGGTTGGTCACCCAACAAAACTAGACAGTAAGACCCTACTGCTGAAGACAGCATAGGGCTTGGTCACAGGAACAAAGAAATCAAGGTGGCAATCAGATGACCACTTCTTCCCTATCCATTACCCCTCAGTAGATGCCAGCAGGACTGTCCTGCTTAGCTGTGGCTCCTATGTGCCACACTACCTACTGGCCAGGCCAGACATGCCCATTGGTGCAATAATGGCAGATCTATAATTATGGAGGTAACAACTGCTTTCTTCTAAGAACTGAGGCCTATTTCAGAGGAGAAAATTTACTTCTGGTACAGAAACCGAGTCAAAAGCTTGTGACTAGAGAGTATGGGAGCAACACGACAATGAATATGATGCATATGAATATGATATGCCATTCAAACTGACTTGCAAATTTATGTTTATGACCAGAAATAAGTCCGATGCCAGGTGTGGTCAGAGGTAACTGCAAAGACTTATTATAATTGGTAAAAATGCTGAAAATAAATAACTATTGAATACCCAGCCATAAGTAAGACTTTGTATTACCCTCTCCATGGATCAAGGAAACCATGGCAGCCACATCAGAAATAACTTAAGAGCCAGAGGATAAGGTGGAATGCTGTCTTCCGAGCATGACAAGGCCACTCTTGAACTCACACCAGCTATGCTCACCTGCACAAGACCCAGCCCACCAACATCCTGTCTGGGAGAGGTTCAGGAGTTCCCACCATTCTCCCTCAGACCTTAACAGTCACAGGTAGTTAATGCTGATGGAGGCAGGAAAAGGTTTACTTCCATACCCCACTAGATAGCCAATCACCTATTCACCTATGTTCCTCAAACTACTCTGAAGAAACATCCTGCCACACAAACACACACACAAGCACACATACTCTCTTCATATGTATAATTAGTAAATGATGCTAATAAAAACATTTAAATAGAAAGAGAAAAATCAAGAGTGATCTTCCTGCATCTGATACTGTTCAAGTGCCTCTAACTCAATTCAGTCAATATACTGAGGGGTAGATTTCTGGAGTAACATGTTTTCAATGTTCTATTCCCCACATATGAAACTGCTCCAGAAGCTTGATCTATTAAAATATGACCTTTTAGGTAGGGCATGGTGGTCACATCTTTATTTCCAGTACTCAGGAGGCAAAGGCAGGCACATCCACAAGTATGAGAATAGCTTGATCTACACAGGGACTTCCAGACTAACCAAAGACACACAGTGAGACCGGTCTCAAAAACAAAATAAAAGCCTTCTTCCCTCTCCCATTCACAATATCTAAACTTTACAAAAAAAGGAGGAAATCTTATCAGTAAGAGGATGGGGAGCAAGGACAGCGAGATGCCGATACAGGGTTAACATACAACACAGAGATGCACAGAAGTAAAGCGATGAGGTCACTACCTTATACAAGCAACATATGCTAATGGACTTTCTTCTGGAAGCACATACAAATGGTCAAAGACCAAGAAACACATGGTCAGGGCAAGAAAACTGCGACTGCTAACGTCTGACAGCTCTAAAATTCTAAACGACTCGTGTTTCTCCTCGGTGCAGACAAAAACACCTGTTATATTTCAACTGTCAATACGATTTAAATTATAATTTTCTTAGATTCATCATTTTCTTGTCCAATCTTACAGAAAATACCACCTGACGTTTGGAAGATTATACTTTGAACATTCTTGTGATATTCCCCTTAGTATTATAAATATATATGCATATATAACATTAACTATGCTGTATTTGTGTACCTGGTTGAGTGGTAAGGGATATGGGATATACCCTTATGTTTTTAACTCAAAGGTACTTTTAAAGATGGAAATGTTGTTCACACTGAATATTGTTGAGAAAAATAATAAACTTCAAGTTTATTACTGAAGTATCAAAGTATCAAGTATCAAAAGCAAACAGCTGATGAGAATTACAACTTAACTGAGATACTGAGATTGTCTCTGAGGCAATAGAATACCATATAACCATACTCGTAAAACAAACGCCAAGGGAAAACCGAGCACAACAAAACCTTACTGTGTAGCCTTGACTATGTCCCACGTGCTATAGTCATCAATATGAGTTTTTCGTCCCAGAGGTTCACCATATCCATGGTTATAATGGCTTTGTGGTTTGATTTCCTGTCAAAAAGAAAAAGCACATAAAAAAGAAATAAAAGACTTCAGTAAATATTTTAATATTTTCATTTTTGTGTTATTTCACAAATATTCATTATGGAAATAATTATGGTTAGTCTACTCACAATCCACAGTCTAGACAAAAAGCCTGGTCAAATAAACCTCCCCTTGTCTATATCCCCTAAGCCAAAAAGCTTTGAGATCAGAAATTAATGATAAACTGTCTTTGGTGCCACAGAACTTCATGTTTTTCTAAAATTCTCATTCTCAGTGTCAACTTTTCTATTACTCTAGAATAACCTTAGCTCCAACACTATGTGCCCAGAAAAAATATAATTCTCTAATAAAGTTCTTACATGTCTCCTTGGAGGAATTTAACATAAAAGAACATTCTTCTTCTAATGATAGAGTTGCACCCCTCTAATCCTCGCACTCAGGAGGAAGAGGCAGGCAGATCTCCATGAGAGTTTAAAGTCAGCTGGTCTACAGAACTACTTCCTAGATAGCCAGACCTACAGAGACCCCATCTCAAAATCAAACCAAACCAAACCCTTCCATTCTCAAATACTAGCTAGCTTTTCCTGAACCTGTCTAGGAACATAAGCATCTCTAACGGAGTCCATCTGCCTGAGCACAGCCATGCATCCCATAACACTTCAGTCAACAACAGACCACACAAACTTGTAGTCCATCAGACCATGCTAGAGCTGACACATCATCGCCTAGTCCTATAGCATTCAGGCACTCCATACATGGACACGCTGCAACACACGGCAGCACTGCCTTCTGATGACAACTTTAAGGCTACTCACACTAAACTCCTATGCTCCATTTTGGGCTCCTTTTCCACATGTCCCCAAACTTCTCACAGCTGTACTTAAACACATATCATCAGAGTATTCCACAACAGCACAGAGCCTAGAATGATGTGGTGCCCTCTTTTTAACACAGGGTCTCACTAGGTAACCCAGACAACCTCAAACTCAAAATCCTCCTGCTTCAGCCTCCTAAGAATTACAGCATGTACCACCATGTATGTCTACACTGGTGCCCTAAAGAAATAAAAGAATAGGTGAAATTTTTTTCCTTTTCTCATATTGAAAACACTTTAATCCCAATACTGTGAATCAGAGGCAGGTGGACCTAACATGAGTTCAAGGCCAGCATTGTCTAGATAACAAGCTCTTATATATGTAGCCATATGAGAAATTATTTTAGAATATCTTTTTGAATACTCTAAAGTACAATCTAAAATATTTCCTAAAAATAGGTGGTAATGTTTTTTTTCATTTTCATGCCCATAGCATTAGCAAAAATGATCAGGTCATCTACGTTAAACATTTTACAAGACTAACTGATTCTTGTTACTGAATGTGTGGAGCTGGAATGCTGCAGGCCAGAAACAAGTTATCTTAGGCTAGTTTAGCTCCCTAAATGGCTCCTTGCAACCTAATTCTTTGCATGAGCTAACTAACGTCTTTTAACTACTAGGTAAACCTTTCTGGATTATATGAATTAGTTTATTTCCATCAGTCTCCAAACTAAGAATGACATGAGATGACAGCTGAGGTCCATGGGAAAGACATCCCTGCTTTGCTGAACACACTTCCTTGATGTGTTAAAAAGGTGTCTGTTGTATTCCTACAAAAACTTGAAGTTTGTTACAACTCTAGAACATGGTACCTGGGGTAATCTAAATCTGTATTTCTAGGCCATGCTTACTTAGATCTAAAATAAATTCTTACTCCTTTTCAGGTGAAAACTGTTTTGGCTTTTCTTTTTTTCTTTTTTTTTTTTTTTTTAAAAAAACTTTATTTATTTGCCTTGGTGTTTGCCTGGAACTGGAACTACAGACAGTTGTTAGCTGCCATGTGGGTGACTGGGAATCTAACCCCGGGTCCTCTGGAAGAGCAGATGGTGCTCTTAACCGCTGAGCCATCTCTCCAGCCCCCCTGTTTTGGCTTTTTACTCGAGAGCAAGTATCAGTTTTATCTTCTAACTAAAGATTCCGAACAGTATCTTTTTAATTGGATGGCAATTATCTTGGACATCTTTCTTCCTCCTTCTTGACCAACAGCACTACCAGCATCTTAACTCAAGCCCTCAACATATTTCCAACAGGTTCCAAAATACTGGGTCAGATACAGAATGATTCTGAAAGATCTTCAGAAATTACTACTGTCCTTTCTTTAAAACATAATCTAGTGATGCTGAAACAGGGTTAAAAATTCTAAGGATTATGAGTAATTTCTTAAGAGAATGTAAAAGTCATACCTTTGAGAATAAACAAAGGCATTACCCATCTAATTCAATATACAGCAGAGTTCAATCAGCAAGGTTTACACAAACAATAACAAGATCAGAATCACAACTAATCCTGCCAACTAAAGCCAATGCATCCCGATCCTGACACCATGCACAGACAGTCCTTTCCGTCCTGTCCTGTGAGGGGGGACAACTGTGCCCCATTTGTGTTGAGCAAACACTCTAGTTTCCTGAGCTACATTCCTAGGCTTTCTTGTTTGCTAAAAGGCATGTATTTCTAAAACATCTTAGCTAGGTAACTCACTCAACCTTGACTCTGCCCCAAAGCTAAGGAATGCTTTTCTCTAAACAAGCCCTCACTGGCCTTTCTCTGTAACCCGGCCCCCATAGCACCCTCTCACTCTGTTCAGGCTACTGCTCTTTTACTCTTCATCGATCGGCTTTATCAAGTAAGTGAGAACATTTTAGCAATCACACGAAATCCCCCATGAACCTGTCCCAGTTTGTTTTCCGTTTGTATTTACCCTTCTCCTCCTCCTATCAAAGCCTTGCTTTCCACCTTAGCTTGGGTTAGTCATCGACTAGGTTTAGGCAAACTTCAACCTTCGATTCACAATTCTGCATCGCTCTCCCTTTACAGGCACCTAGACAGCTGCCCTATTACCTGAGCTCCCATGACGACACACACAAATCATCAAGCATTGCGTGAAGGAATTATGCTAGTTTGTTATCTCTACTGTAACAAACCTAGAGGCTTAAAGCAGCGTATATTCATTATTTTAGGCTTCTGAATCAGAAACCCAAAACCACTGTTGCTGCTTGTAAAGGCAACAACTGCCCATCATGGATCCGTGTCATCTCTGCAAAGACTTTACTGCAGAGGCAATAATATCTGTTGGCTCCAGGAGTTAGGTCCCACTATCTTGGAGGTAGGGGTACCTGTCCTCCAGAGACTATGTGTAGATCAAAGAAAGGCAAGGTCCATGGTGCAGTCTTGACACTGTGTGTGGTTTTCTCCCAGTTACTGGATGCTTATGGCGATATTCAAGTACAGGATTTCTCAGCTGGGACGTCTCAGAGTTCTGAGGTCTACTCTGCTGCACTGACAGAGCACCAAGACAACTGTCACTATGCAGCCCAGCCTGACTTCAAATGTGAACCTTCAGCTTCTTCCTGGTGGTATGACGGTGTGAACCACTGCCATGTACAGCTGACATGGTATCAACTCTGACTTGTTCTTGTGTGGTTACAAAGCCCGATTTTAGCAGGAATCCTATTAGGTCAGTTGAGAGAAAAACCTCTTCAAATTCTTCCAAGAATCTTTTCTCACATTAATTCTCTCTTATGCTGGACCCTATTCTCTAATGTGTATGAGAGGCATCTCTGCACACACCCAGGAGTGAACAGTTCCTTCCGAGATTCCTCAGCAGTGATACAGTTTTCTTCCACTCAATGGTAAACAGTATATCACTACATCAGGAAACCACACAAAACACCACCCTGCCAGACACAGCTGCTTCTTTTTGGTGCTGGTTAATTTTTTTTTTTTTTTATCAAATTAGGTAAACATATACAGATAAAATGACTCAGTTTCTTGAACATCATCATTAAATTGTTTTTCTTTTAAATTTTTATTTAATTATTTAATTATTTGCCTTGGTGTTTGCCTGGAACTAGATCTACAGACAGTTGTGAGCTGCCATGTGGGAGTTGGGAATCGAACCAGGGTCCTCTGGAAGAGCAGACGGTGCTCTTAACTGCTGAGCCATCTCTCTCGCTCCCTCATCATCATTAAATTGTATTCCAAGTTAGTGGTGCATCAATGTATATTCTTCACCAACAATGTAATTGTTTTCTTTCCACTATACTTTGATTTATCAGACTTCTTCATTTGGGACAACCTAAGAAACATCAGAATTTACCATTTTGATTCCTATTTCCCTGCAGCAAAACCAAAAAAACTTATGAAACAAACATCACACACAGAAAGAGTGGCCTGGGCAACTGAAGTCAGGTAACTCCGGCAAAGGGACCTGTGCATGACTGAGATGTTTAACATGGACAGACTGGAGGAAATTATGAATAAATACCTACAACTCTTCTAGCGAGGTTTTATTTCAAATAAGAGCAGAAGTGAAACCAGAAATGAGTGTAAAAAAAAATAATAGTGTTTGACTTGGTTTTACAGCTGGGAATTTTTTTTCACTCATAGAAATGGTGTGGTGAAGTCAAGAGGAAAGAAATGCCAAAGAATAGGGAACACAAATCAGAGTAGCCAGACATATGCAGCATTTTATGTTCAAATCTGATGAAAGAAATCAACACCTGGGTAAACAGAAAGACATACCATATTTGTGGACTAGAAATATTCATCATAAAGATGTCTATTCTCCCTAAGTTTAATGCAATTTCTATCAAGATCCTCCCAAGAGTCTTTGTGGCTATTGAAAGGTTATTAATATGAGAAGACTCTGTTATTTTCTAAAAGTCATTTTAAAAAACAATCACACAGCAAAAGTTAACAACACTGTGCAGTACTGGATTAGTTTTAGACACAGAAACCTGAGAAACAACAACAAACACAGAAATTAAAGCCCAGATATATACACAATTATTTCTTTAACAACATAAAAACAATTCAATGGAGAAAAAAAATTACTGAAATAAAAGCAAAAGTTAAGATTTTTAAAAAAGATCAAACCAATTTTTACAACTCAAGTTATATAAAATAAACTCAAAACTTACTACAAAACTAAGTGTTAAAAAATAAAGACTAAAAAGGCAGTGAGACCGAAGACATCTAGAAGTTAAAGATACATCAAGAGAAGGCACACCTGTCAGCAGTTTAAGCTAGCTCTTTGTTTTCCAGCTCCCAAACATGGGAGGAGGGGCTCTGAGTCCAACCTTTTCATCTGGATCTTAAAGCAGCAGCCCCAGAACTAGTACAGACAAAAGACGATTCACCAAAGTACAGAAATAAAAATATTCAAGAAGGGATATTAAATACCATTAGTTTAATATACAGCATCATTTAATATCATAAGCCATTGCTTGTTAGCCACTACCTACTCAGGAAATGGCTGACAGGCGATGACTTTAGCATCATAAATATTAGGATCCGCTGAAGTGTCCAAGGGTGTGGTTGCCCATACCAGTCCCATACCCAGCACTCAGTGTGCTGTGGGAGGAGCATCACAAGTGTGTGTCCACCATGCTCTAGCTACAAAGGAAGATGCAGTCCACAGTGATTAAAAAAAAAAAAAAAAAAAAAAAAAAAAAAAAAAAAAAAAAAAAAAGCCCCATAGGGAGTGGCACTATTAGGAGGTGTGGCCTTGCTTGAAGAAGTAAGTCACTTTGGGGGTAGGCTTTGAGGTCTCCTGTGCTCAAGCTACACCAGTGACACAGTTTACTTCCTGCTGCCTGCTGCTGTGGATCAAGATTCAGAATTCTCAACTCCTTCTCCAGTACCACATCTGCTGGCATAACACCATATCTTGCCATGATGATGATAATGGACCAAATCTCTGAAACTATAAGCCAGTCACCACAATTATAAAAGTTGCTATAGCCAGGTAGTGGTGGTGCAAGCATTTAATCCCAGCACTCAGGGAGGCAG
The DNA here is from genome assembly GCA_004025045.1 of Sigmodon hispidus. Taxonomy (NCBI): domain Eukaryota; kingdom Metazoa; phylum Chordata; class Mammalia; order Rodentia; family Cricetidae; genus Sigmodon; species Sigmodon hispidus. The sequence continues at coordinate 150,071 of PVIH01000808.1, read as the reverse complement.
GGGCCGGGTGCGGTGGCCCACGCCTGTAGTCCCAGCTACCGGGGAGGCTGAGACAGGAGGATTGCTCGAGTCCAGGAGTTCTGGGCTGTAGTGCGCTATGCCGATCAGGTGTCCGCACTAAGTTCGGCATCAATATGGTGACCTCCTGGGAGCGGGGGACCACCAGGTTGCCTAAGGAGGGGTGAACTGGCCCAGGTCGGAAACGGAGCAGGTCAAAACTCCCGTGCTGATCAGGGAGGCAGGGGTAGGCAGATCTCTGTGAGTTCAAAGGCAGCTTGGTCTACAGTATGAGTTCAAGGACAGCCAGAGCTACACAGAGAAACCATGTCTCAAAAAAAAAAAAAAAAAAGTTTCCATGGTCATGGTATCTCTTCCCAGCAATAGATATCCTGAGACACTGTCAAAGAAAAGGATATGGGTTAAAGCTATTTCTCAGTAGATAAAGTGATTGCTTCCTTAAAGCAACATGGATATGGTAACCTGTCTTTAATCTCTAGAGGCAGGTTCTTCGGATTCAGCAAGAGACTTCCTCAATGTATAAGGTGGAGAACAACCAAGGCAGACAGACAGACAGACAGACAGACACACACACACACATACACACACACACACACACACACACACACACACAGGTGTGCATACCCATACAAAAAACATATAACATGGAAAAAAGTCATAATTTAATAGAATTGCTGCCTCAAAATCTATTTTTAGGCTTGACATAAAATATCTGAAACCAAGTACTACCTTGTCCTTTGGCCTAGTTAAAGATTTTCCTGCTGAGTGACTGCAATATAGCAAGCTTGTTCCTTGTTTCCCAACCTCAAATCAAACAAACCCACAGCTGTTAACTAGGATAAAATCTAATGGCCAGTTATCAGTACCCAGGTACAAAAGTTCCTCAACCACGTGCTTGCTTTAAAATACTCATGAATGGGAGGAGGGCAGTAAACGGTTTGGGAGATAAAGGTACTTGCTGGGTAAGCCTGGGAACTGGAATTCAACCCCTGGAAACTACATACAGTTAGGTTAGGGAGGGAGACACAACTCTATTAAGTTGTCCGCTGAACGTGTGAAACATGCACCACACTCATACATCATGGACACACATTCAATCACTTTAAAAATTTTAACTGACAAATAAATTACCTTGACCTTCCATAGCAAGAGGTCAACACTATCATATTCATTATTCATGATCCTTAATAAAGACATCAAAAGTGTCTCCTCTCTTTCCTTACTTCCCATCAACCTCCTTTAATCCTTCATACTTATTGCACTTTGTTGTTGTTGTTTCATGCACTTATGTCTCACCTAATTCCACAACCCTGTATCCCCGCCAGGGTTCTCCTACAGAGTGGCAACTTAACTTAATCACAAAAATAATCTTAAAATCAGACTGGAAAGAAGCCACAAGAATGAAGTAATAAAACAACATCATCAAACACCAATGAGGATGCAGAGATTTTCATTCATACACTGCTGATGGGGATGTAAAACGCACAACCACTATGGAAAATAGCTTCATTTCTTAAAAAGTTAATATACAACTGCCATGTCATCCAGTAACTGTATTCTGGTCTTCTGGAAGATCAGTAAATGCTCTTAACCACTGAATCGTGTGTGTCTCCAGCCCCTCCACCTTACATCCTGAAACAGTCTCATTCTGAACCTGGAGCTCACCATCTGGCTAGACTGGCTGGCCAGGAAGCTCTGGGAATCTTGTTTCTGCTTCCTCCAAGGTTACATTTGCATCCTACTAAATCCACCTTGTACCTGGGTGCTAGGGCCTAGAATCAGGCTTCTTCCTAGCACACACAGCAAACCTTTATCAACTTCCGGTCCCCACATGAGGTTTCTGAAAGAAGCAGGAAATTTAGAAAAGTTGTATGGATAGATGCTATCCAACAGAAGTTGTGCTGTTAGGAAGACACAACCTGTAATTCTGCACCACCAGTCAATGCTTGCTAGCCACATGAGACTAATACACACTAAGATTTTAGTTTATGGCTGAGATCTAAACTTTTACTTTACTTATTTCAAACAGTCTCATGCCTGGTGGCTACTACACAGAAAAATACAGGTCTAAACACCACAAGTTAGATTATTTTGCTCTGAAAGAGAACTATGCCCAAAAACAGTTCAGAAAAACACTACAAATTTCAAAACATATTATACTACTTAAATGATAACAAGAAAATTATGTAAGATTGTGCCTGAAATATTTTATCTGCCCAAAAAACTCCTGCACATACCACAGTAGTGATGGCATTATCTCTACAGAGAGGTGCATGTCTGCTGGGGATGTGGGACTGCAGGACTCCTGGTCTAACTACACACTCTTCTATACCAGCTAACATTTTTGACAATAATTATGTTATTAATTCTTAATGCTTAAAAAAATGATATGGCTTAAATTATTCATATATTGAAAATCCATATGCTATCCTATAAAAACAAAACAAATCACATGTTAGGGTGATAAATCATTTAGAAAAGTTTAGTCAGCTTGTTCTGTTAACACTAGGCTCTAGGCTGTTCCATTTTCCCCCAGAATTATGCTCCCTTTCTTGCACTAGACTACATTCAATAACACACACACACAGAGAAGGGATGGAAATGTAGCCCAGTTGGTAGAGTGCTCTCCAGACAGGCAGGAAACCTGGTTCAGTCCCCAATAAACCCTGGGGTGGTAGAACACCTGTACTCTCAGCACTTTTTAAAGCTAGGATAGGGAATCAAAAGTTCAAGGTCATCTTTGATTACATCACAAACTCAAGGCCAGTGTGAACTAAATGAGACTTTCTCTCACATACATAAAAAAAGTTAAATAATTGAAATTTTTGAAGTCAAGTTAACTTTCTAAATAAGCAAGATCCTGCATATCTGTAGTCTCATATTCAAATGTTCCCAAAAAAAAATCAATGTTTACAATTTAGTCATAATTAGACCCACAAAACACTGAAGAGTGATAAGTATTTACAATTTCAGGGAAGGTACATAGACAAACAAAAATCTTAAAGTAAAAAAACAAAAACAGGGGCTGGAGAGATGGCTCAGTGGTTAAGAGCCTCGTCTGCTCTCCCAGAGGACCCGGGTTCAATTCCCAGCACCCACATGGCAGCTAACAACTGTCTGTAGTTCCAGTTCCAGGCAAACACCAAGGCAAATAAATAAATAAATAAAGTTAAAAAAAAAAAAACCAAAAGAGCAAGATTCTCACCCACATGCACTCATCAGAACTGCCACTCCAGCCCCAGGGTGCTGACACACCTGCATTCATGCACAGCCCCATTTTATCACACACACATAATCCTAAAAAATAACCCTTTAAAAAATAAAACACTTACAGGATAAATGATAGCAGTTTCCTAGGTACTATTCTAAACTTTATTTGGAAACTATGAACTAGGGACTTGACTAGTCCAAAGTAGGGCGGAGGGGAAGGTTTTTATTGCAGATAAGGGAAAGAATGGCCAGAGGCATTTGGAGAGAAAGCAGTAAACTGACTTTTACTTCTAGCCTGGGGTGGGGGAGGTGGAGCTCCAGAGCTGGGGAAGTTAAATGAGGTGAGGAAGGAGGGGCAAGAGCTACCTACTTGTGTGTGGAGGGAGCTGGAGGCCAGAGTGTGCTCCCGTATGCTAATATGCACTACAAATAACCATTTGTCCTTCAGCCAGTGATAAAGAACGCACTCCTTTGTTGGAAGGGAACTGGCTTCACAAGTTCCTGCAAAATGCTGGCTTTTTCTACCAGCCAGAATTTGGGGAGTAGAGTTTCCTTTGAATCAGATACAGTTTCAAAGAATTAAAGAAGAGGTTACCTTTGTAGAGCACACCATTACTATAATGTGCCACAAAGAAAAAACATTGCCAAAGCAACTACTTACAACAACCCAACGTGCAACTTTTTATCATTTAGAATTTTTACATATGAATTGAAGGACTACAGTTGTCAATACCACTGATAAGCCACCCAAGACAACAGAATATGGCATTTCCTAAAGCCCTTTTACCTCTGGGCTCTCCTTCCAAACTACATTCCACATGTTCCTATGTTACAATTTTCTTTTCTAACTACAACTTTCCAGTTGGGGCTGGAGAGATGGCTCAGGGGTTAAGAGCACTGACTCTTCCGGAATACCTGAGTTCAGTTCCCAGCATCCACATGGTGGCTCACAACCATCTATGATGACATCTGGTACTCTCTTCTGTACACTATTGTATACATAATAAATAAATAAATATTTTTTAAAAACTTAGCTATGGCTTGAAAATAGCCAAGAATCATACAATTTCAAATAGTCTGTCAATGAATTGCTGGCTGAAATGAAGGGCTGCAGATGTATAATAGGCTGTCGGGAACAATCAGAAGTAGCAGCCCCTAGGCTGGGGGTCACAACTAGCCATTTACTACTACATGGCCAAAGCAAAAGGGACCATTCACTGCAAAACACAAATCTCAATTTCAGAGTTTGAAAATGCTAAACCTACAGCACTTTGTACATAACTCATTCAATTTTATAAGGAGCCTTTAAGACACATGTTTTCTATTATTCTTGTTTTTCAGGAAAGAAAATCAAGGTACCCTAACACCCAAGAGTTTCTAGCGATGGGTGTGACATTTGGAACATATCAATTCAAGACCTCAACATTGTTATTTACAAGAATGTAGTCTGGCAACAAATCTTCCTATCAGAAGTGCACATGATGATGCAGTGTGTGTGTCTACCCACATTGGTTGCCTTTATTGTAAAAAAAGGAAAAAAAAAACCAACAAACTTGAAAATAAAACATTACAAGCTAGCTGGGCACAGTGGTGCACATGTTTTATCTCAGTGCTTGAGAGGCTGAGGCAAAAACAGGTGGATCTCGTAAGTTTGTTGTTATATGTATGTTATAAGTTATATGTATGTTGGACTCAAACTTCCAATAATCATGCCATATCTTCAGGAGTTCTGGGCTTACAGAGATGTGAGCTACCATGTCTATGAGTATTGACTGACCAGGCTCACAGATTTAACAGCACCCCAACACACTATCTGCACACTGTTGCTCAAGGAATAAAATCTGAAGTATAGTTTCTACTTAAAGTATTTGACATGACTTTTGCTCCTCAAATTTTAGGGAATCTTCTATAATGGTAAACACACATATGTTAAAATCCGTAGGCTGTACAATCCTGAGAGAGAATTACGGACTCAGCGACAATGACATATTAATATAAGATGAAGTACTGTCAATGTACATCTCTGTTGCTGTATGCTGATAATAAGGAAAATTATGAAGTGTGGGGAAAGGGGGATATGGGAATCCCCTGCACTTCCTGTAAAAAAAAGAACGAACAAACGAACTTCAACAAAAGATTAAAACAACACAGATCAAGACACTTGTCAGGGCAGCTCGCTGGGGCCTACAAACCATAACCAACTCTGTAACTATCTATGACACTGCAGTACATATGGTTCTGCAATCTACCAGCAAGTCTGACTTCCATATCCATCAATTATGTCATCTGTAAAATAGACACATCTGTGAAAGTGGTTATAATAGTGCTTAGCTCATTGTTATGTCACTTTAGCAATTATTGCTATCATTATGTATCATAGTAAGGGTATGATAACATTAAAAGAGCTTGGTATAACATCTCATACATTAAATGTCAGATCATACTCTTCCTCTTCCTGTACACAACTTGGCCCATGTATCAAAATGGGCATTGAAGAATGGAGGGTGAAATGGGGGTGCTTAGAAGAATCCCCTTGGAACGTTTCCAAAAACAAATTAACATAAACCCATCTATTAGAGAATTCTGTAGAGAAGCATGTTTGTTGTGGTAAAGCTCTCCTTCAGACTTAAATATACACATATATTCTTCATCTCACCCATGTCTTTCTAATGAAGTTATGATAAAGTTACATAAGAGATTTCAATATGCTAAAATGCTTTTTAACATGAATTTCTTGGGAATTTTCTATGTGTCTTCTTATAAGTCAGAGGCTGGTAAGGTATGGATGGCCCCATCGTCTGTGTTTATAATAGCTGTTATAGGAACACAGCATACATATTTATTTCCAAATTGCTTACAGTAGCTGTTATACAACAGCATGGTCCAGCAATTGTTACAGAAATTGTATAGCCTGAAGTTTTGAAAAAATATATTAACTATGTGGCATTACACAAAAAGATTTATTAATTCCTGGTCTAGGTTATTCATAACAAATGCCACTCAGTAGTTCATTAAAAACTGTAGTGCGCAGCACAACTAAGTTCACTATAATAACATCTCAAGGTATGTGTATAAACAAAACAAGACAGATGGAAACAGAGATCACAAGGGTGTAAAGTCAGAACTCAGCTTGTCCGCCCAGCCATTAATCCCCCAGCTCCAGGCAAGTCCTCCTGACCAGCAACTGCTATGCTGGTGGTCTTCAACAGACACAGAAACTAACTCTGAGCCAGTAATACTTTTCAGTGTGGAAAGGAGGGCAACACACAGTCCCTCTCTACTGAGACGCTTTGAAAGGCATGGCCAAAAAATAAAACTAATGAGTAAACCTGGCATCCGTGTCTACATCACATTCGGAAAAAGACAGATAAGGAGTCTTGGCCTGCTGGTGGCTGTCCTTCAATGCAATAGGACCTGACACTGTCTATGAAGTTTCTGGGAAAGTCTGTTCAATCCTCCTGTTTATCTGGCTAGTTTTGTTGACATCTACAACCAGAAGTTTCTTACAAAGTAAGAGCAACTCCATAATCAGTATTAAAAACAGGGTTTTTCCCCATAAAAATAAAGATAATCACATTAGTTTTGCTCATATCTCATCCTTCATAAATTAGAAAGTGGCTATAATCAGAAAATTATTCACTTGCCCTAGAATATGGCAACTATTAAAAACATAAGCCGTTTGGCATACCTAAATGCTTCATCTCCCCTCAGCCACCTTATCTCCAGGTCAACAAATGAGCAACGCTCAAATCCACAGTGAACTTACTTCATCCTGAGTTATCAGAGAGACACTCTAGTAGGCAAGTATTAACTAGAAAAGCAAATTGATTCATGTGACAAGTTTTCTTTTCTTAACTTTTATTTTTTTGGAGGTACTAGAAACTCCATTGGCAATTTTCTGCATAGAAAAACTGGTATTTAACTCTGCAGTTTCAGGTCTCCACTTCTTCAAGGTTATGCCCTTTCAGAGGCTGAGGTTTCACTGTACTTTCTTTCAACTGACTCTTTTGTTAAAGTCACTCTTTTAACAAAACCCTAGAAGAGAGTATTGTCCTAGAACTGGATAAATGAGCCATACAGTGGAAATTCTTTTTTTTTTTTTTTAAAAAAAAAAAAAAAAAAAAAAAAAAAAAAAAAAAAAACTTTATTTATTTATTTGCCTTGGTGTTTGCCTGGAACTGGAACTACAGACAGTTGTTAGCTGCCATGTGGGTGCTGGGAATCGAACCCGGGTCTTCTAGAAGAGCAGACGGTGCTCTTAACCGCTGAGCCATCTCTCCAGCCCCACAGTGGAAATTCTTATTTTTATACTTTATAAATATACCTCCCTGAAGCCTAACCTTTAAACTCCAAAACTAAGGTACTTAATATTTACTCTTAAAATTCTCACCTTTAAGCCTGAAGTCTGGCATATTTAATCCCTGGATTTGAGAAGCAAAGGCAGGAGGATCTCTCTGAGTTCTAGGCCAGCTTGGTCTACAGAGCAAGTTCTAGGACAGTTAGAGCTGTTACCGAAAAACTCAGTCTCAATAATAATAATAATAATAATAATAGTAATAAAATTTCTACCTGTAACATAATGACAAGATTATTTATTCTATGTGTTTCTCACACCATGTATCTTGACATGGTGCTTTAAAGATAATTTATTCATCTTAATAGCGAAGTATCCCTGTGATTGATATTGAGACTGTTAGGAGTTCTCTTTAAAGCATATTCTATTTAATATATTTTTTTAATCTTCACTACATTTATTCATTATTTTGGATGGGGGGGAGTGCCATGGCCTTCACATGAGGGACAATTTCAGGAGTTAGCACCTTCCTTCTACCATGTGAGTCCCTGTCAAACCCAGGTGATCAGGTCCATCAGTGAGTGCCTTTACTTGGTGCACCATCTTACATTTTAAAGAAGACACCTTAACTGTCCACCACAGCACCCTTGGCAACCCTATCAGCCTACAATCTACTTTTGAAAATTGAACATGCAATCTCACTCATCTTTATCTATCTTGAAATACCTGAAAACCTACAACTTTTGTTTCATGGTGTATTATTTTACAAACCTCATGATCCTGCAGCTAACCAAAGGGTCAAAGTCACATTCAGATGTTCTGCAAACTCACACACACTGTTTAAGACAATAAGGCAAAGAGGCTCATTGGATAAGTCCTCTGCCTATCCTTGAACAAACAATGTTATTTATTTTAGCTGTTCAGTCTCTCTTATCTCTAACCTAACATATATATATATACACACTCATATATAAGCATTTATATACATATATAGAAATGTATGTGTGTATATATATATTTATATATGTGTGTGTGTGTGTGTGTTCAATTTGTCAATTTGAGGTATTATCTATTATTACTGTGGTAGTCTGAATGTAACTGGCCCCCATAACCTCATAGGAAATAGGCCTACTAGGAGGTATGGCTTTCTTGAGGAAGTGTGTCACTGTGGGTCAGGTTTTAAGGATTCCTATACTCAGGATACCACTCAGTGTCTCAGCTGATTTCCTGTTGTCTGCAAGATGTAGCACTCTCAGCTTCCAGCAAGCACCATGCTCCTTGCCATGATAATAGACTGAGCCTCTTAAGCTGTAAGTGAGCCACCCCAATTAAATGTTTTCCTTCGTAAGAGTTGCTGTGGTCACGGTGTCTGTATACAGCAATAGAAGCCCTAAAATCTACTGTGTTTATCAATGGCAAGACACAGAACTCTGTGTAAATCAGCTCATCTAGTCCTTGCAGTAATCCCATCCTATTATAACCTAGTGTCAGCTTAGGCAGCTGGTGCACAGGTTCAAACCTTGTCCAGGTCACACAGCCAGTAAGTAACAGAACTGGGACGTGACTGCAAGTACCCGCCTTCTCTCATTGCTCACACTTACATTCTCCTATCCACACTCCACACTCCACTCAATATTTTAAGATAATTCTCACAAATTATCTGAAATGAAATAAGATAAAATGAGAACGTGGGTGTCCTACTTTCATTTCTTTTGCTCTGACAAAAAACAAACAAAACAAAAACAAACAAAAAACCTCTCAGAGTGAAGAGTTTATTATAGTTCATGATTCCAGGCTACAGTCAGTCATAGTAGAAAGTCAAGAAATTGGGAACTTGAAGTAACCAGTCATATCCAGTCAAGTGCAGAGAGAATGCATGCATGCCCTCTGCTTGGCTCACACACATAATCCAGAACCTAATGGAAATTCTGCCACCCACTCTCAGGCTGGGTCTTCCTACATCAATTAATGTAGTCAAGATAACCCTCCAAAACCAGCCTGATCAAGACAGTTCCTCAGGAAGACGCTTTCCAAGTGATTCTACATCATGTCAAGTCCACAAAGAAATACCATCACCTGGGCCCACATCTGCAATCCAGGTACTTCAGAGGGTGGAGGCAAGAATCTGGAACCCAGGGTCATCCTAAAACACATAGTGAATTAGAGGCAAGCCTGTACTACATCAGATCCCACCTTAAAATAAGTAAATAAATAAATGAAATGAAAATTGAAAAAAATATGTAGAACAGAAAAATGGCATTTTATTTTTCCCAAACCAATAAAAATTTTGATTCTAATACTTTTAACTTTGGATTTATTATACCCTGCAAGGTCAATGGTTAATCTTGTTTACATTTTACATTAAGACTCAGTAATTATTATGTCTTTAAAGTCTAAGTTACAATTATATGATTCAGAGCATCTTTCCTTAATTAAAAGCTGAGGCTGTAAAGACCACTCAGTTTCTCAAGACCTTGTGGACCCTGGCTCTGTTCCCAGCACCCACAAAGAAGAGCTTACAACTGCGAAGCTCACCGAGGCTCTGCTGCTCTTATCTGGCCTCCAGTGCATGCACATACACTCACACAAACAAATAAAACAATAAAAGTAAATCTTGTTTGTTTTTCTGAAACAGAGTTTCTCTGCATAACCCTGGCTGTCCTGGATAAAACTCCAGGCTGGCCAGAGATCCACCTGATTCTGCCTCTGAGTGCTGGAATTAAAGGTGTGTACCACCACACCCAATTTAAAAAACTTTAAAAAAAATGCTAAAAAGAAAAAAAAAAAAGAGCATCCTATCTAATGTCTGCAAATGAGTAACAGATGACAAAGTTGTCAATAACCTAACAGAAGAAAAAACTTTGAAAGAAATTTCTTGTCTGCCTTTTTAAAGCAAGACATTAACTTACAGACATAAACAAATATATCTCTAAATACATAACAGAATAAAAAGTACAAATGGAAAAAAGCAAAGTCATCACTACTAAAGCCTGAAAAGGAAGACTTTAAGAAACCTGAAGACAGCAAGTACAGTAATGCTTTACTTCAATATTCAACCAAGACAAACCATGAGAAAAGAAAATGGATTAAAAACAAATGTAAAATAAAGTATTTAAAACACACACACACACACACACTATAGGGTTGGGGGAAGATGCTGTGTCAGGTTTTGAAAATGAGGGAAGAAAGCAGTGAGCAAAAGCCCAGATAACCTAGGCACTCCATCAGACTGCTGAAGCACAGAGCTCCAATGAGACACTGGCAGAAGGGGTTTTGTGATGTCCATGAACATGCTGAGCGGATCTACAGACCAGCTTGTGCTATAGTGTCTGTCTCTCTCCAGTCTCCTAACAGGTTATTCCCATCTGAGTGATGGGGTCTGACACTGCTAGAGGGCTCTACTACACCATGCAGCACTGACTTATGTTCCCAACTCAATTATTATTTTCTGGAAAACATAATTTCCATTTCACTTTATTTTAACTCACATGATCTAAAATAGTATTGTATATATAACAATTACATGTTCAAGTTGATTATCCTGGAAAAATAAAGTCACAACTTCAATCAGAATGCCAGAGTTCAAAGAGATCTTGGGGATCATCTGGTCTAGTCTCTTTACCTGAAAAGCAAAGACCCTGAGAGCAGTTAAGCATCTAATAACACAGGACCAGGACTGACCAGGACCGACCAGGACCAGCCAGGACCAGCCCTAATCCACGGATGGTCGTTTATCTAATTTCAAATAGCTTCCAATTCTTCCTCTGTGATAAAACAAGCTATCACCTATTTCAACAGAGCAACAGTAACATCACCTTCCTTCCCTTTCAGTATTCCTATGCGATACGCCACCGCCTTTGGGTTTGCCTTTCAGTCCAAACGTTTTCTGCAGTAGCTTGTCTAATACTAAGGGTCACAGCGACTCTGAAACTGCAAGTCAACTTTACAGATAAGGAAAATATCATCCGACCATGATGGAAGTGAACAGCAAAACCCACTTTCAGTCAATATCCTATAGTGCCTCTTCTTGATCTTAAACACACAACACACACAAACAAAAATAAATAAATTCTGAGTTCAGTGCCACACCTGGTCTGATTCTGATAAACAAGTATTTATATGACTCACTAAACAAATGGCATTTAATTTAAAAAAGATTTCTTACCAAAAATACCTCTAAAACTATTCCATTGTCCATACTTACCTTAAGAAAAGTTTTAACCATGGGCAGTTTACCAACAAATTGGTGATTTAGCAATAACTAATTCTATCTACCTAGAGTCTATCGGAAGTGGAAGGGGCAGTCTCGCCTTGCAGCTCTGACTTTCGGGAGCTCAAACCCTCGGGCTTCAGGTCCTCAGTTATTTTACTATAGGTGTGTTCTACTACGGTTGGTGACCGCTAAACGCTCTAGCCGACAAATAATTCATCTATTTAACAAATACTTAAAGACTATTTCTACAATAGCATTAAATCTAAAGAAAAAAGTAAAATGAAACGCTTCTACTATGCAAAGCCAATAGAATAAAAAACCACATAAATTTCTAAACGACTCAAGAGTAACAATTCTTCTGTATCGAGGGTGAAAGAATGGCCTTAACAGAGGCTTAAAGTGTGTTCACTCATGTTCTAACAAATGTCCTCTCACAGCTCAACAAATTCTGGCAACATCCATCTTTTCTGATGAACAAACAGAAGCTTAAGGAATGCTTCGTATCATTTCACTGCCGAGGATTCCAACTTGGAATCCAGGACTGGGACTGAGGCTCCATTGGTAGAGCGCTTGCCTTGAAATCACAAATCATTGGGGCCAATCCCCAGCACTTTGAAGAGGCACACACCTACAGGGTATGTGGATCAGAATTCAAGGTCATCCTTTATTACTCAGGGAGTAGGAAGCTAAGCTACAAGACAACCAGCAAAACACCCTTCGAGGAAGAGGAGGAGGAAGAGGAGGAAAACAGAAGCAGCAGAATGGTAATCCCACTCATTCTGACCCAAAAGCCTATGTTCTCTATTATCTCATTAACCTCCTTAAAGGACTACTAGTTAAGTATCATTATCATCCAATTTCACTAACTCAAGAGACACAGAATGCCCTATTCTTGTACCTAACACACTGGAAGAAGCAAAATAATAGGTCTACAGCAGGTTCAAGAAAGTAACGATGATTTCAGTCAGTCCCCAGAGTTCCCAAAATTAACCTACAAGACCTCATGCTTACTGGGTAAAAGAAATACATACCATATCGATTTCAACTCAACAAGAGGGAAGTTGACTTTCTAATCATATACTATCTATTACATAACAGACAGATGACACCCAAGCTTCAAGCAATCTCTAGACTTATCAGCAAGTTTAAAAAAAAAAAAAAATGGTTTTGAGACATAGTCTCACTATGTAGCCCAGGAGAGCCTAGAACTTGCTATGAGGACCAGTCTGACTTCAACTTGAGACATTCTTGGCTCTACCACACCCTGCAAAATTATGTTTAGGGTAACAAACAACACACACTTTTACAAAACAAAAGTTGTTTTGTTGATAGTGTGGTCTGGTTTTTTGAGCTACAGTGTCATTTAGCCCAAGATGGCCTCCAACTGATCACACTATTAAGGTTGGTTCTGAGCTCTAACTCCCTTCTCTCCACCTCCACAGGGCCGCTGGCCTGGCCGCTAAGTGTCGCAGAACATTTAAACATTTTAGGTGCTTGAAATATACCCACGAGAACTGATGGATGGATACAAATGGTCCTTAACCACAGAAACTACAGCGTCTGAAAACTTTCTGAACATATGTATTTTTAGAGTTTAAGTGTAAAAATCAAAAGAAATGTGTCTAACGTCAATTCTAAGATGTCACCACTTCAATTCTTTTAATGATTTATTTATTTTTACTTCTAGTGCTTTGGTGTTTTGCCTGCGTGTGTGTGTGTGTGTGTGTGTGTGTGTGTGTGTGTGTGTGTGTGTGTGTGTGTGTGTTTGGTGTCGGATCCTCAGGAACTGGGGTTACAGACGGGAGTGAGCCACCATGTGGGTGCTGGGAACTGAACGCAGGTCCTCTGGAAAAGCAGCCACTTTAATTTTTTTTTTTTAAAGTTTTTTCTACTGCATAGTTCTGTCAGACCCCAAAATAACGTTTTCTAACGAGACTTGTCCAGGCATTCTCTCTCTCCTCTCCCTCTCTCCCCCTTTCCCCCCCCCCCTGTGATCCAGTTATGAATGAGATGAAGACAGAGAATGAACCTATGAGAAAGCGATCCTTGTTATTCACAATTTTCGCAAGCCACAGAATCAAGAAAGGAAACCGATTTCACGCCAAGTAACCACTTTTGTTCACCCTGGAGTGAACACCACTGATTAGTGCACAATCTCCAACCTCAACAACGCACGACCTGCGATCTGCAGGGCGCTGCGCTACTCTTCCTCTGTGCACTGTTAAAGAAAAAAAAAAAAACCGAACGTACACAGAACTGCTCCAGGTCTTAACTAAACACAAACTCGGCCACAAACTGGGGAAGTAAACAACTACGGAACGTGACCGATCGGGGCACAATCTGCTCCCTTGCAAGAGAAGATACAAAAGAAATGACGGGAAACGTGTTGCACGGTCTACCGTCCCTACAACAGCTGAGATTTGACGAGCTAACGTTGTGTGGGGTTCATTCCCAAAGTTTCGACCTCTGCTCCTTTTTGGGGTTGTCCGTTTGCTTTTTCATGACTTGAGGGCAAATACTGCAACACCGAAATACGGCGTCCTGCGCTGTTTACTATGACAGGTCCTGAAACTCCTTCCCGTGCACGCGTGAACTGACGGACGATGGAGGGACAATCCCACTCCGCTGCCTGCTCGCCCCGGTCGGCGGCACGACCACAAGGTGCAGCCTGCATCCCTACCCATCCTCTCGGTCGGTCCAGCATCCCCGGCCCGCCCCATCCCGCCCCATCCCGCCCGCCCGGCTGGGCCCGCTATCCCTCCTCCCCGTTACCCGCTCGCCTCCGCGCTCCGGCCTGGGCTCCGCACGGCCCACCGCGTCCCAGCCACCGTCCTCGGAGAGGCTTAGGGGACTTGCGGGGACCTGAGGGGACGGAGACCGCGGGCCGCCGGCCGGGGAGGCGCTCGGCGGGCGCCCTCACCTCGGGGTGCAGAACGGGCCCGCAGCCCGGCTCGGCCTCGTACTCATCCGGGCCGTCCGCCATCTTGGTGTTAAAGCCCTCCTCCCGCTGCATGCCGGGAGAAAGCGTTGCAGCCTCGCGGGGCTCGGCCAAGGCTGAGGGGAGCGCGGGGGCGAGCGCGGGGCGGGCGCGGGGGCGAGCGCGGGGCGGGCGCGGGGGCGAGCGCGGGGCGGGCGCGGGGGCGAGCGCGGGCCAGGGCTACGCGGCCGCCACCTCCTCCTCCCCCCCTTCCCGCAGCGAAGGCGCGGACCGGAACCGATGCGCGTGCGCGGCCGTGTGTGCGCTCCCGCTGCACTGCGCCCGGACAACGGACTTCGCTGGGCGTCGGACGCCGCGATCCCGGGGCGGGTCCCGGTTGGAGGCCACCCGAGAGCCCCGGCCGAGTTCCTGAGCTGCACCGTGCAGAGCTCGGACTCCTTTGGGAAGCTCGGGCTTGACCCCCGAGATGAAGGATGGGTTCTGTCTCCCGCCTCCTACCCGTGCCTGGGTACAAGGGCAAGCCTTGTCTTCCTGGAAAAGCTCTGTTACATGATCCCGTCCTGCCCTCTTGGTTTTGAGCTAGTGCATTTGTAAATGATTGGATTTTTACAAGGTCAAAGCCCCACACAGTCTCATCTGCTGCATTTTAATACGTCCCAGGAATTCACAACTGAAAGCGCTGGAGTGTGACCTAGAAAACATGACTAAAGCCATCTTTAAGAGGATATTAGGGCTGGAAGTGTGGGGGCTGATGGAACAATTGTAGGGAGGATTTGTTTCTAGTTCGGGCTACGAGGGATTGTAATTCTCTACACATTAGCAGAGAGCGACTGAGAATCGACCGCTTACAGATCCTAATGCTAGCCAGTAGAAGCCAAATTAACCAAAGGTCACCAGGAAGAAACCGGCAATCGGACAAAAGCACATTTATTTGTGAATCGGGATGAAGGCACACAGGAGGTGAAAAGATTTGGAGGATGGAGGAAACCCCTTTTTAAGGTTTAGGTTCCCTCCAAAAGAATCTGAGGAGGGGTCTGGGGAAGCTGGGATCCTTAACAAGTTTGGGTTCGAGCATGAGGCTAGGACAGTTTAATAACTGGGCGCTCCCAATGGCAAACTCAAATGACCAAGTAGACCTAGTATTCTTTAGTAAAAGAGCTGTGAACCTTCAGGAAAGGATGAATATGCTCCTTTATAGCTGCTTCTGGTGAAGGGGAAAAGACAACATCCGTGTGTCCTTCCAGCATGGCAGAAACAAGGAATCAAGCAAACCTAAACGAATTTCGACTTCTCCGTTTACAACGCCAATTTTTTTTTTCAGTCTTGTATTAACATGGACAGAATCCTTTTTTATTAGAATATTCTGGGCTGCCTCTCCTTACTCTGATGCTTTTTGCATTTACTTAAATCTAGAGGAAAAAGTAAACGTGAAAGAAACAGTTGAGAGGCTGGCTGTGGCTTTAAAACAAAAATCTCACATTGAATAAAGTGAATGAGGAAAATAGGCATGGAGACCAAAAATAAAAAATAAAGTAAAATTTCATGAGTGCCCATGGATTAGAAATGTTAGTGTAGGCGATGGTGGGAATAGCCATAAAAGAGGTGTTTGGCTTGGGAACCCTAGGTTGCCAGGGTGCTTTGGTAGAAAGGTCAGCATCAAATTAAGTCAGCAAAAATCTACCATTTAGCCCACATAGTAGTTTGGATGTTTTCAAACTGTAGTTTAACTAGCTACCATAATTAGGTAAATCAAGAGGTTTTGATTTTTTTAATGCAATTTTTTTTTTGATTCTTCTGTTTCCGCCCACCATTCGTTGGAATTGCTCCCACCACCAGGATTCTCTGCTTCACTCAGACCCAGAATCAGTGAAGATTATTGACTGAAACCTCCAAATCCGTGAACCAAAATGTCTAAGTTTAGAACACGGGGTACCTGAGCCTTCTTACTCAGCCTCTGTGGGACACAAACCTGTTTTAGCCAATTCTTATTATCTGACTGGCTATTGGAGACATTTCTGTTTGTAACTTCTGAGAAATCTACAACTTATAGTGGAAAATGAAACTGAAAATGAACAATGAAGCACACTTGTCTTCCTTCCTCCCCACAGTCAGTAAGGCTGAAATAAATAATTAACAGAAGAATGACTGGCAAAGAGGCAAAGCGGCCATCTTGTGTTAACCCAGTTACACACTCCCAAGAATCTGGGAGTTTAAGAGCCAGCCAGGACTTCATCGAGTGACTCTGTCTCAAAACGTGAACAACAACAACAACAAAAAAGCAGCCAGTCCTGGGAAAGCGTGTCAAATTTGACTAGGTTTAGTACAGACCAAAAACGAAGCCATTGACTCCGAGCAAAGCTCCACTTTGGTAATTACAGCGTTCTTATCTGCACAGCCTAAGTCGGAGATAATATTTTCCAGGCACTCTAAGTACAGCAAGCACACTGATTGCACAGATGAGAAAAGAATGGCATTGGTACATAAGCAAGAAGGAAGTTGAAAGAAAAGTATTAATCTCTTAAGGAAAGAATAGTGGAGTGGGTGTAGGGATTAGAAGAAATGGGCTCCAGTGAGTGGTACATGGATGGTTTAATAGGTAACCTGAGCAACATCAGCCATCATCTAAAGAAAGAAAGCTACTGGTGGCTGCTCCTGTTTCTCCAATTTTTCAGGTTATTACTCCGATATCTGACTCTGGGTCTTTATTGATATGATTAATTAGATACGCACATGGAAAAGGCTTTCATATTTTTTTAGAGATTATGTATGCAGTATATAGAAAAGGGTACCAGATGTCATTATAGATGGTTGTGAGCCACCATGTGGTTGCTGGGAATTGAACTCAGGATCTCTGGAAGAACAGTCAGTGCTCTTAACCATGTCTCCAGCCCCCAGTCTCAGTTCTTGACTACTGCACCTAACCTGGGAAGAACTCTGGGAAGTCATCCATCCTCTTGTCTTCAGCAGTTGTGACCTAGAAGAAAGACACCAGCTCCAGCTCGGCAGCTAATTAGTGGCATAATTTCTGTCATTTCACTTGATTTCTCACCCTGTTTTATCATCTGTAAAATAATGAGGCTTGGGAGACGTGCTCTCTGGAGCCTTTAATGCCTGAGGATCTCATGACTGGAAGAGCCACCTTAGATCATTCTCTTTCAAACAATGAAAGGCAGAGGTCCCTACAATCAACTTTTGTTTTTCCTTAGAGTTTTACTCTTAGAAAAGTTTTCTCTTCCTTTTTCCTTTCCTTTTTTTTTTTAAAAATTATTTTATGTGCCTTGGTATTTTGCCTGCATGTATGTCTGTTGAGGGTGTCAGAACCCCCAGAACTGGAGTTACAGTGATAAGCTGCCAGGTGGGTGCTGAGAATTGAACCCAGGTTCTTTGGAAGAGCAGCCAGTGCTTTTAACTGCTGTGCCATCTCTCCAGTCCTCCACTTTCTGTTTTAAATTTCTTAATCTGTGAGATGTTTTTCTCCCTCAATCCTTTTAATATTTTACTTAACATTTTTTTTTTAATTTTTGAGACAAGGTCTTACTAAGTTTGCCCAGGTTGGCCTCAAACTCATTCTGTAATGCAGGCTAGCCTTGAACTTGCAACCTAAAATGCCCTGACCTCAGCCTGTCTGGTGTCTAAGATTATAGGCCTTCCCCCACCAAGCCTAGTTTTATCTTTTTACCTAAACCATTACAAAACAAGCTTAGTCCTAAAAACTACCAGGTTGCCATCAGTAAAAACTTTTTTCACTATTACTAAATATTCACTCACAAGAGAAGCACCGATACCAATTCCCGAAGGCTTCCCGTTAGATATTCTGCCTCTCATAGCTTCAGTAATGGGAGTTGATCTAGTATTCCCATTTTCTTGTGCTCGAGTAAACTCTTCCAAGCTATACTCACAGAGCAAGTAGAATGGCTAAAGGTACCATTTTAAGAGAATAAAATAAAACCAGGTATGGTGGTACATGCCTGTAATCCCAGCCCTCAGGAAAGGAGACAGAAGTTCAAGGCCAGCATAGGCTACAAAATGACATCATGTCTCCAAGTTAATTGATCAATTGATTAATCCCTAGATTCCCACAGGATCCAGTTCAAAATACCTATCCTTGTCAATTCTTTCTGGGTATTTTTTTTATAAACTTCTTTTTTTTCTAATAAATCATCTTAAAATACTTTATTTTCTTATGTGTCTGGGTGAGTATATGCTGCGTGTATAACAGGTAACCAGGGTGGCCAGAAGAGGGCATGTAAACTAGATTGGCAGGCAGTTGTAAGCCACCTGACGTGGGTGCTGTGAACTGAACTGGGTGCTCTGGATGAGCAGTAAGTGCTGTTAGCAAGTATGTCTCTCTTGGCTCCAGGAAACCAATTTGAGGAGTGGGGTCAAGACAGGGTATCTCTGTGTAACAGCTTTGGCTGACCAAAAACTCACTTTGTAGACCAGGCTGGCCAATTTTTTTAGTCTAGAAAGATTGCGTATACTTTTAAAATAAGAAAATAAATAAGCTGAAGCCTCTGCCTCCTTACTTTACCCAACAACAGTTTTCAGTGTTCATTACATTGATCATAATCTTCCTAAAACTTTCAAACACATAAAGAGGCTTTGGTCAATAAGGGGCCATACACATGACCATGGTTTCATTAGATCATAAAGGAACTGAAATCTTTCTCTAGTTTAGTGACATTGTAGCCATTGTATGGTTTTAATGCACTGTGTTACTAGTGTGGGTGGTGATGCTGGTATGAATTGTGTTGGAAGTTGTATAAAAACACAATCATATGATTACGTATTGAATACTGAATAGTAATAAGGTTAATATATTACTGATTTATCAGTGTATTATACTCTACTATTATTTTATAATGTACTCTTTTAAAAACCAGATTTATTTTTGGTTTTGAAAGTGTGTGTGTGTGTGTGTGTGTGTGTACGCAGTTGGGCACTGGATGCTCTGGAGCTAAAATTGGTTGTTAGTTGTAGCACAAATCCTAGTTGGTCTTAGTAAAAACTAGAAGCCAGATATTGCGGTAAATGGTGAAAGATCAGAGAGACAGAGGAGCCAGCCACTAGAGAGACTTCTTACCTCTACCAAATCTCAGGCTGAAAGGACTGAGCTGCCTCCTGCCTTATATTCCTCTTTCTGCCCAGCCATGTAACTTCCTGTCTCACTCTTCCTAGTGTTGGATTAAAGGTGTAAGCCACCATTACCTGGCCTCTTTGCTTAATTAGTAGCTGGCTTTGCCCTCTGATCTTCAGGCAAGCTTTAGCTGTTTGAACATACACAAAATATCACCACAGTTAGCTGTCCAACATGGGTGCTGAGAACCAATCCTGGGTCTTCTGAAAGAGCAATGTAGGCTCTAAGCGAAGAAAATGTATACTCACGACACTCATAAGGGATAGGATGACAGTGAAGCAACATGCCAGGCAAT
The DNA here is from genome assembly GCA_004025045.1 of Sigmodon hispidus. Lineage (NCBI taxonomy): Eukaryota > Metazoa > Chordata > Mammalia > Rodentia > Cricetidae > Sigmodon > Sigmodon hispidus. The sequence continues at coordinate 129,966 of PVIH01000808.1, read as the reverse complement.
GCCATCAGCTGTCTCGTGCGTCTTCCATATGATACCCATGATTGACGAATTTCTTCTGAGTAGTTTAATCTCATATCTTATTCATTGTGATCCTAGGGGTAATAAACTATACCATATAGCCTGCTTGTGTAAAAATCTGTACCATCTAGGTTTGTGTAAGTACCCTTTGATGTTCACACAATGATGAAATTGTTCCACACATTTCTCAGACTGAGAAGGACATATATATTTCTGCATCTGTATCCTGAAAATATGGTATTTTTAACTGTGTAAAATATGCCACACTCTTATTCATTCTAAGATATCTTTCAAAGTCAGTGTTTGCAATGATTCACATAGTGTTTGCTTAGATATTTTATAGCATGCATCATTAGAAAAGTATTGGCTTTAAGCAACAGAAAACTTGATTAAGGTGACTTATGATTTACTTACTTTTATTTTATGTGCGTTGGTGTTTTACCTGAATGTATATCCCCTGGAGCTGGAGTTACAGACAATTGTGAACTGCCATGTTGGTGGTGAGAACTGAATTTGGGTCCTTTTAACCACTGAACCATCTCTCCAGTCCCTAAGGTGCTTAAATAGCAAGAATCTTTACCATACAAGAAGTCTAGAGTCAGTAAAGTTCAACAATCTGATGACCTTTGAAGATCCAATTATTTTTCAGGTTAGTTCAACAGCTCAGTGCTGTCATAAAGATCCTATCAGATTCCTTTCTCTGCTTTGTCATTCTCAGACAAAAGTGAGAAATTTCAGTCCTCAGCATAGCTATAGCAGCTGTAGGTATTATTCATCACACAGTAGTATATATATGCAATGAAACGACTGTTCCTCCTCATATGCCTCTCCTTTGAGCCAAGGAGCACTTGCAAATCTCATTGCTCAGAATTTAAATACAGGTGTATGCTAAAGCAATCTTTGGGGAAATAACTGAGCCACTGAGTCTTTTTGATGTATCAGTTTTTTATGTATAAGTGTTTTGCCTACATATATGTAAGTGCACTGAATGCATGCCTGATGCCCAGAGAGGTCAGGATAAAGTACTAGAGTTCTGCATCTAGAGGTTTGGTTGGTTGTATGTGAGTGCTGAGAAGTGAATTCAGGACCTCTAAAAGAGCAGCCAGTGCTCATAGCTACTGAATAATCTCTCCAGCCCCAGGTATTATGTCTCTAAATGAGGGAAAGAATGGGAAATAGTCAGTCTTACATACCTTTTTGTTTGGTTTGTTTTTTTGTTTGTTGAGATAGTTTCTCTGTGTTGTTCTTGCTTTCTTGAAACTCTCTATGTAGACCTGGCTGGCTTCAAACTCATAGAGATCTGCCTGCCTCTGCTTCCCAAGTGACTGGGATTAAAGGCATCCTCCACCACACAGGCCCACATCTTTAGTTTCTACATCTGTGGAGTCAACTGACTGAGAATTGGGAATATTTAGCAAGGAAAAACTGTATCTGTATTGAACACGTACACATTTTTCTTGCCATTTCTTAAGCAACAATATGTAACTACCTATGTAGAATTTACATTGTATTGGGCATTATAAGCAATTTAGAAATGACAAAGCTCATTGGAGGTCTTGTACAGGTTACATGCAGATACTATGCCATTTTACTTGAGACTTTTGTATTCATAGAGGTATCACCATAATGTGTTGTGTGCGTCACAGAAAAATGATTTTAAAAAGTGGAAAGTTCAGTGTCCACAGGTAAAGCATAGGTGTGCTTAAAGGGTGCTCTCGAAGTGCAGAAGCAGAGTTTCATAGTTACAGTGGGAAACCATGAGGCTCACAACCCAGAATATTTACTAATCTGGTTACTTACTGGGAAAGTTTACTCATCCCTCGTTCACAGTATCATCTGGGGACACAGAGTGTTCCTGCACAAAGCTATGTGGTCAGTAAGGACAAACAAAATTGAGCTCTTCCCAGAAAGACTGGGAAGGAAAAATAAGTGGATCAGATAGAAATCAGCAGTGTTTGCTTATGCTGCCACACCTTTTGTCTAGAACTTTCGATGAGCAGAGAGCAAATTCATCTTAAAATGAAAAGAGAGCTGGTTCACGTTGCTTCAGTTTCAGGACAAGGTGTGGGGCAATGACAAAGATAATTGTTTACTTGTTACGTGTAAGAGAGAGTCCCTAATGATGTCATATGCATAATCTTTTGCATCTGATCCTCACTGACCTCTCTATCATCCTCTGGTAAATGATCCTTTTACTGTGGGATGTTTGCAGTTCTCTGATCTTACTAAGACTTTTCCCAACTTCTGTTGGTGTTGTTGCTTCTCCCTGGATCATGCTTCCTTCCTGCCTCCCCGGCCAACTTCTTGAAACTTTAAGGCCTATCCTAAGTGTTGCTGCCTTCGAGAAACCATGTAGAGCATCCTTCATATTCTATCTCATTTTGCTATTTTTTCTAGAATTCTCTAGAAAGAAAAGCTAGAGACAAGAGCCTCCTCGAGTTTATTTTCTTTGTGAGATATTCCAGGGAGCAAAAATTGGGAGGAGGAGAAAAAAAATATAAAAACCAATAAGAAGAAAAGGAAATGTGAAGTACATTATGGAACACATTTATTGTTACAGGCAATGGAGAGATTCCTACTGGAGAGATTCACAGGATCCAGAATCTGGAATGATTTGCTCAAAGACAAAGGGATAATTTTGTACTCTCTTTGTCTAAGCTCTTAGACTTTTACTACATTTACACAAAGAAGAAGCCTTAGGGTATAAGACAAAGGATACCTACTGCAGTGATCGTGAGTCAGCTTGGCTCAACTGGTAACTATGGATACAAAATGGATATGAGGTGTCTGGTTGGTTCCCCGGTGTGCATTATTCAATCTGCTTGTAGCCTTTGTGTAGGGCCTTCAAGGTGGTGGGGGACAAAATGGCAGCGAGCCCAATAGTATTAAAAGAAGAAGCACAGCTTGGTTTTTATTTCCTCTCCCTGATTAGCTGGTGGCTCTTTATATAAGGGTATGGAGCAATTAGCCTTACCAATAGCTGTTGCATTTACCCATTTGTAGTTATCATTCAGCCTAGTTCCCCTGAGAATCCCTGCCACTGTCACAAGAAAATCTGCAAAATTTCAAGTTACCCAAGGTCCCGTGAACTATTTAAATTGTGACAGAGAACAGAGACATTAACCTACTTCTAGAGCGATGGTGTACACATACACTGCTCTCCGTTCTATATGAAAGGCAGCTTTTGTCTCTCTTCATTGGCAGGACTGGAAAGAATCTATTCCCTAGGGCATTAATCACATGCTAGGCAACCAAAGGCTAGACTGTTATTTTATAGTAAGTAGACCACACCCAGCACAGCAGCACAGAGTGGAAGCTGTTCTTAGGCTGAGTCTCCAGGAGCCAACCATGATTTCCTCTGATGGTGCTTGCTTTTTTGCAGTGGCCAAATGGCCTACATAACTGATTTCAACAAGAACAGGTAGAGTACCAACAAACCTACACACTATGAGTCTTTCACAGAGATACAAATGTCTGTTCCCTCTTGGGCTGTTGTGATTCTGATGTTCACCCAGCAATGGTGTGTGCTTTCCACTGTTTTCTTTTGGGTTTTTTTCCCCCATCATAATAATTCTTTGCTACATAATAGGGAAAACAAAATAAGAATCCTGCCAGTTGCTCCATACACATTTCAACTTGACTTTTAGGGGTTTAAATTCTGGATGAAGCTCTGACTCCCCTGGGCCACTTCGAGATAAGCCTGGGCCATCTGGTCTCCATGAATTCTCTGTCTATGACAATGCTTCCAGTTTCCCAGGATGGTATCAGCTCAGACCCTGTACTCAACAAGCATTGGAATGTCTATGTGTTTTGCTTTTCTCTAAGAACAGTCTCTATAAATAGATACGTGTCCTTTGGGGAACTAGGGGAGAATACACAGGATATGTATTTATGCTCCAACTGCAAGATCTTTCCTCGGCTTCCCCTTCACGTGGTGAGCTCCAGGCTAGAGCTTGTTTAACTCTGTAATGAGTGAGGGGTTGCAGAGCTGGCACAGGGGCTTCTGCTCACCAGCTGTCCGTCCACCTTTTAAAGTTACAGATGTAGGTCAAACAGCACTCCAGTGCATGGATGCACATTTAGCTTTCCCCAAGGCACACTGGTCCGTTAGTAATTATCTCAGAAGCCTGTGGGCGAAGCACTCGGGTTGCCACTCTGGCCTTGCAGCTCATTATTGTAATTATGTCCACTTTCTTGTCCGTCAAGGGCTGCCATCTGGTCTCTGCTGCTCTGGATGCTTATTGATTCCTTGTCTTAGGAAGCCCAGTTCGACAGCAGCATCACTTACTGTCAAGAACAGTAGACAACCACCACTGAATATTCCAAAGAAGCCAGTGGCACCTTCATCAGGAGCTTGTACCTTAGGGATCAATATGGCCTCTGGACTCTTAGGAAAAATACAGTTTATGGATCTTAGACCTTATATTCTATTTCCCCCATAACTCTAACATCCTTTAGTCTTTAGACACCTTCTTTAAGTGGAATCCCAGTCATGTTCCCTTCATTCTATCTGTGCTTTGGATCCCTTTCCCAACTGTATGTTAAAGTGAACTCAAGTGTCGTAAAAAACCCATGTCAACGATAATGTTGTCTGCTTTTATATCCAGCCCTCCTTGATCTATATCCATACCTTTGTCCTTTGTTCAAAGAGGAAACACTATACTTTACCTCATCAGAGGTAAGTACAAAAACCCCAGGCAAGAAGAGGATATTTTCTCTAGGCCAGCAGTTCTCAACCTATGGATTGAGCCTCCTTTGAGGAGTCGAACGACCCTTTAACAGGGGTCCTCAAGACCATCTACATATCGGGTATTTACATTATGATTCACAACAATAGCAAGATTACAGTTATGAAATAGCAACAAAAGTAATTTTATGGTTGGGGTCACCACAACATGAGGAACTGTATTAAGGGGTTGTATCTTTAGGAAGCTGAGAACCACTGCTCTAGGCAAAGCAGAGGGAACTGTTCAAAGAAGCACGGGAGAATGTGTGAATGGAAATTCTATAGGCTAAATGCTGTCATGACGGGTCTCAGCTTCCAATTCTTCATCCAGGACTTTTTTATAGATGACATCTCTGGGTTATCCATTTCATCTCTATGGTGGTTCTGTTCCCATGCTGTTCAACTTTGGGTCTGATTGCTAGCATGGTTTTCTCCATGAATAGAGAAGACAAGTATCTCTTTAAACGCTGCCTAGAGGCTGTAATGGCTAACTTTAAATGGCAACTTTAAACAACTTAGAATTTCCTGGGAAGAGAGTCTCAATGATAAATTGTCTACATTGGTTTGGCCTATGGATGTGTATGTCAGGGATTTTGTCAACTAATGATGAGACCCAGCCCATCATGGGCAGCACCATTCTCTAGTCAGGGGGTCCTGAATATCTAAGAATAGAAAATTGAGCTAGCACAAGCCAGCAGCATGGAAGTATTTATTTCTCCCTGCTTTTGACTGTGGATGTGGTATAGCCAGCTGCTTCAAGCTCCTGCCCTTGCAGTCTCCCAGCTGTGGAACCAAGAAAACAGGAGGGAGGAATCAGAGAAGTTAAACACGCCAATGCCTGCCGCCTGCCTTACTGTATTAACAGACTGCATCCCACTTTTCTTCCTCTGCCTGGCCCCTGGCTTAGATGCTAAATATAGGAACATGGGATAGATTGGCATCATGAGCCCTGAGAAGATAACAGCATTTCTCTGGTGTTCCTGCCAAAAGCCAGATCCCAAATCTACTCTTGAAATGTCTGACAAACAAATTAAGGGGCATTCTACAAAATGAATACCTTATACTCCTAACCCCCCGCCCCCTTATTCCTCCAACACAACTGTCGTAAGAGACCAAGTCCGGGACTTAACTCAGCAGAAATCACATGTGATTACTATCTGAGCCAGGATTTTGTTTGGCTTATATAGACATTATTGGAACAGTTGGCGAAGTCTGAGTCTGATCTATAGGTTAAATGCTACTTTTTGCATTGATGTTCATTTCCTGGGTTGTTCCATTGTGGTTAGCTTTAAAAGGTCCTTGCTTTTATGAAAATACACGATGACAGGTTAGAGATAAGGAGAACAACATCTCTGAACTTCTCAAACAGAAAGTAATAATAAACTTTTAGAATTTGAGAAAACTGAAAAAGCTATGAGGTTATGAAGGATATTTGACAGATCTTTGTACAGATACTGCGATGAAAATCTGAAATTATGTCCAAATGAAACTTAAATTTTTAACACACATATATTCATGTGGATAAGTATACAAATATATATGTATGTATTGATCTATCTTAAGCACATAGCATAATGCTTCTTTCACTTAGAAGATAGTACATGTACATTTAAGAAGGGGTAAGAAGGGGTTGAAATAAACCAAGGGCAGGTTTCAGCTGATCCAGCACTTTCCTTTCCGTTGGTAAATCAGGATACCCTGCTTAGACTCGTTCTTTCACTCTAAGGCATTTATTTTACAGAAGAAAACGGCTTTGATCATGAATATTGATTGAGTTCATAGATGTAGGGAGTCACTAGTTCGTTTGTTTGTTGGTTGGTTTTAAGTTAGAAAGACTTAAACTACATAACTAACCTGTAATTGACTACAGTGCTCACGTTTAGAAAGACACTGAAAAATAGTTCAAAAAGTCATGTAAAAGTTTCTGGAGCTGTGGGTCTCAACTCCAAGTGGTGTCATTAACTGGATGTGAATAATTTGGTAAGAGGCAAAGGCTTCTGAACCTACAATGACCGAAATTAATTAAAAATCAACTGATGTGACTCTCCACACACCATCTTCCGCATTCGTGAATACTGCCTTAGGCAGCTTAGCCCAGATCCTGAACAAAGGTGTTTCCAGTTGCTGAACCAGCAGTGTTCCATTCGAATAGACATACAATGGTCTAATGAAGACAAAGACTCACTATTTCCCCCACCACCTTCCCAGCATGTATCAAATCACTATGTATTTGGGTTGGTTTTTGTTAGACACCTCCATCTCATTAGGGCAGAAGCTTTCTTTCCTCCCTAATAAATGCTAAAATTGTAAACACACCAAAGAATGGGTTTTTGTTGATGTTTGTCTTGTTCTGTTTTGTTTGGCTTTCTCTTTTTTTTTTTTTATTTTTTATTTTGAGACAGGTTCTCACAGGTAGCCCTGGCTGTCCTGGAACTCTCTTTGTAGACCAGGCTAGCCTCAGACTCACAGAGATCCATGTACCTCTGTCTCCTGAGTGCTGGGATTAAAGGTGTGTGCCACTACAGCTGGACAAAGAATTATTTTAAAATGAATTTCTTTATGATTTATTACCAGCAGATATTTGACTTGTGTACCTATTTTATATAGCCACATATCCAGAATTACATTAAAATTTTCCTGGTCTAAAAGGGGGGTAGCAAATGGTCAAAGTGAAAACAGAAACAAAGACCCCTGGTGTGAGTGACAGTAATTTGTGAGGAGTTTGAATTCTCTGGAAATAATAAACTTAGCAATAAATTTTTACTAAATAAAAGAAAAAATACATATGAGATTTTTTTTTTTTTACTGTAAATTCAAAGCCTTTAGGATGTTAACCTAACATCTGTTTATTGCTCTGTAGGAAAGCCATAACGCTGTCAGTAGGAGTTGGAAGATACCAGAGAACCTCAAAGAGCCAGCTGTAGTATCCAGACCTGACAGTGGTCAGTCCCCTAACTTCCTTTTACATAATCCAGGGAATCCTTTTTTTAGCCATAGCTAGGTTGAGTCAGGCTCCTAAGATTGCTATAAAACCTGTCACCACCAACACACACAAAAACTGAAACCCGCGGTTTGTCACACTCAGGGACTTCACCACGTGGAGATGTATTCTTCATGGATTTAAACAAACCTTCAAAGGGACTTTGATTTCATCCTCACGCAGTAAGTACTCCAGCGTTCAGGCTTTCCTCATGCCTAGTGATTGTTCTCTCGGAGGCCTTCGTTTCTTTCACAGTTGGACTCAAGATCTGGACCACTTCCAGCTCTTCAGTTGGACACACGAAGCATCATAATCTCATGTCTTCTTACATAAGCCGCTGGCTGTGTTCTCTGTAATTCTCATACTTTTGAGCCTCAAGGCCACAATAAACCATATCGTTATATAGTATTTTTGGAGAGGAAGTGAACTTTAAAAGAATGTGAATCTCTGAGACTGTAGTTCTGGATATTAAGAATAATAGTGAAGAGAGACAGACTGCAGCTTTGCATTGAGGGAAAAGGAAGACTCCCCATGGACCAATGTGAACGGAGTATATTTTCTCATATGAAAAATCCATTATATATGACCTGCTTGCCAGTCTAATTTGAAATTCAATTGCATGTTTTAAAAACTTCTGAAGTCTGTATAAAATTCAAAAGCATGTGTATTATTCCTTGGAAGTGTTTATTATATATATATATATATATATATATATATATATATAATCCAGCCATAAGAAATATAGTTCAGAGAAAAAGGAATATAGTTTATACATAAATTATAAGGTACTAGATTTCAACCAGGATTATACTGAAATGTATATTAAAGTAACAATACTATACTATATCTTATTAAGAGATTGGCAAAGATTAAAAACAAACCCTCTCATACATATATTGCTAGAAAAAATTCAAGTTAGCATAAGCTCTTTGGTTGGTGTTTACCTAGATTTCAAACATATCTCTTCTTGGTCCTGGAAATTCCATTTCTAGAAATTTACTCTACAGATTTGTCACACAATTGTGCATCAGTTCACATTATAAAGTTATTTATTGTGGCAGCTTGTCACAGTAAAAGTCTAAAATCACTCTAATGGTATGTCAGCTGGAGGGTAACAGTTTAATATAGAAATTCTTGTTGTGAGACAGCCTCATGGCAAAACATAATTAGAAGAAATAGGTTGAGTTAAGATGCAAGATCTAGCTAGCAATAAGCCTGAGCCATAGGCCAAAGTCTATGTGATTCTTTGGGACTAAGAGACTTGGGTCTGGACCTTGGGTCTAGGCCAGGCCAGAAACTTTTTATGACAATAGGGTAATTTCAATGTGAGATGCAAACCAGGGATGGTGGTCCATGCCTGTAATCCCAGCACTCAAGGATCACTGTGAATTTGGGGACATTTTGAGCTACATAGGGCTAAAGAGTGAGATTGTTTCACGAAAAAGGTTAATCACTTCTGAATCTATAGAAATGCTATGAATATTAAATAAACGACTAAATTCTCTCTTATATTAGGTGGTTAAGTTAATTGTAGGAAATTACAATTTTAGTGGGCAATAGTGAGACTATTGTATCTTGACTTCAAGCTTCTACTTAACCTTATTGTTCTTCAAGTGCTTTTTTAGTAGGTCAGTAGGAGCTATTTTATAGGATCCAGTACATGGGCTGGATGAGGAAGAGGGAGGCAAACACTGAGGTACTTAGAAAGAATTACATCAAGGCTCCCATAAATGGAACTGGATTTAATAATTGTTTAATAATTATTTGTTTCCAGATCCACCTTAGGTTCAGCTAACACTGTGATGATCATCACATACTGAGGATTCATTAAATATATATACACATATATATGTACAAATAAATAAATAGTTTAAGAACAAACTTTAGAAGGAAGAGTCCCTAAAGATTTGAAGGAAAAGGTCTCCAGGTCTCAGAAGCATGCTAAGGTGGTGGAACAGGCATGGTAGTGCATGCGTTTAATCCCAGAACTTGGGAGGTAAAGGCAAGTGGATCTCGGTGAGTTCAAGGCCAGTCTAATCTACATAGTGAATCCCCAGGACAGTTAGAGCTTTGTAGAGAGACCCTGTCTCAAAAAAGAAAGAAGGAAGGAAGGAAGGAAGGAAGGAAGGAAGGAAGGGACTTGTGAGCTGTGTCTGTAGCACAGTTCATTTGGTAAGTCCTGTTTCCTTGCCTGACCTAAGGAAAGTGCCATAGGCACACAATTAAAACCATACAGCTAGATCTTAAAGGATCCCATTACGTCTAGTAAAGGAGAATGTGCCTATAAAGTGTTTTACCCATATCCTCTAAATTTGCACAAAATAATGTCATTTGTATTCTCAGATTTCCTCATGATATATCAATCACAGACTCTAAATCTACTCTCCTGAATCACAGAGCTCAACTTCAACCTCAGAACTGTCAATACCAAAAAAAGAAAAGTTCTTTTACACACCTAGGGGGCACAGCCAGACCCAGAGCTAACAGGTGATGATGCTATTACAAATACTGACAGTCCCGTCACCGCTGTGACCATGACCATTAACTAAAGTGGCACAATCCAATGGGAAATTGACTTGACATTCCTTTTTTCCTTCTTTGGGTATCATCAAGAGGATGAGCAGAAAGGACATAGATATTTCTATCTAGTTACTCACATATCTGTAGTCTCATCTGTATACTACTGTAAATATATTGGAGAGGCAGAATCCAGGGAGGGAGAACTTCTCGGGACTAGAAAGGCTGTGGGACTTAGAAATTCTATCAGGGACTCAGCATCTTCAGAGATGTATTTCTTCTTTCAACTCTCACACTCATCTACTTTGGCTTGGCCTCACTGCCTCCTGGAACAGATGGGCTTCTCCAATCTGTGGGAAAGCTTAACCTTATAGCATTACAGAAGATTCTAGCAGCTTCTAGAAAATGTCATACTTCTAGCGTCATTTTGAAATTTTTCCATGGCACTCTTTGAATGACTTGCTATCACTTAAGCCTAGACCGGCTTAGAGGATGGTTTTCTGTGCTTGACCCAGCCAACACTGCTCCTCAATCCTTAGGTCAAGGGTCTGTGGTTGGTTGGCAGCTCCAAACAAAACCATAGAGGGTGCAGAGTAGAGATGTTTTTCTGAAGGAAAGAGTTGATGTTACCAAAATAAAAGGTGGCCAGTGTCTACCAAAGAAAGACTGAAAACAGACAACAGATTGGCCAATTAGATGATAATGAGATGGGTCTATACTTCTACCTGTTCTATTATTGCTATTATCTTTTCAAAAGATGTCTGCTTGCTATTTTTTCCAGTTAATATTTTAATATGTTACAAAATTTTACTCTTATACCAAAAAATAAAACCTGCTGACATCTTAATTTAGATTTATGATACTCAAGGTGAATTTGAAAAGGATAGACGTTTTTACAGTATTAGACTTCTAAATCCAGAATACAGTTTTTTCCACTTCAAACTTTATATTGATTTTTTTTTAGTTTTGGGAGATCTTTTATGAAATATAGGTGAAAAATTTTTATTTAAAGTAACAGCTTGTACTACTAACAGAGCAGTCTCTGATTGGGAACATATTTTAAGGAAGTAGAGGTACAGTCTCCATAAACTACGTTTTGTTTGCACACTGTACAACTCTGAGACCGTTACTTACATAGACTACAATGTGAGTGGGGAGTTAATGCTGAATCCACTCAGGGAAAAAATGAGACTATGGGCTGCAGGCAAAGTCACACTGGAGGGACGCTGAGCTGCTGTAAGAAACCAACAGGAAAACGAAGGAGGCATCTGAAGCATGTAAAGGCGGTGGGAAGCTTGGGGGTGGGTGAGTGGCATGAGTGCGAAGCAGCCAGAGAGAAAACCTTGTTGGAAATGGACAGGAGACGTCCTATGACAGGAATGTTCTCCAGACAAGTTTAAGCTCTCTCTGCAATGGGAGGTAAAAAGTTCCTATTGCCATTAAGTTTCTGTTGCCAGACAGTCTTTCTGAGTAAGTTAGTTCAGTTTGGATCAGTGCAGAAAACAAAGAGGCTTCTGGCCAGCCTGCTCCCACGATCTGGATCTGCTCACGGCTGCGTATCTGGACAATCAGCAATCCCAAAGTCCCTGAGAAACACACACTTATATTAATTTAATCCTGCTTGGTCTATGGCTCAAGCATATTGCTAGCTAGCTCTTTTATCTTAATTCAACCCATTTCCATTAGTCTGCCCTGCCACGTAGCTCGTGGCTTACCTATGATTTCCTTACATCTGGACTCTTGGACTGCTGGATTGCATCTCTGTGTGACTCCACCCTCCTTCTCCTACCCATGTTCTGATTTCCCAACTACTGCTAAGGTGCCCAATATAAGCCAAAACAGTTCCTTTATTCACAGTATATAGAAAAGCATTTCCACATCACTTGGGCTGAGATTGGATTGTGTTAATGTCAAAGAGAAAAGACGAAAGACTCCCATTCAGAGAACGCAGAATTCCAGGAGCAGAAAGGGGAGGGGAGCCCCTTGCATCTGAAACTCAGGATTCCAGACTGAAGAGGACCCTGCTGAATTCACAATGACCCCATATACTCCTGAAACATTCTGTAAATTACCCTGTGGATATTTCTTGCCCTTAAAAATGGGACCTTATTTTATATAATATTTATGGAGTTCAACTAGCCAGAATACACTCCTTCCTTACATACCTGTATATATACACATCTCACAAGCATATATACTCATGTGTGGAATATATAAATCCATGTGATAGATATGTAGGCATGAGCTGAGTATTAAAAAGATGGTTTAGATCTCTTGGTCTTTTCCATACCTTCCTGACCTTTGATCTAAGATCACTTCCTTTTACAATGAAGAATCCCTTGGGCCATCTCTTGTACTTTAGCTGCCAACAAATTGTGTCGCCTGTTACCTCTCTGAAAATGTCTTTGCTTTGTATTGCTTTGTAAAGAATTCTCTAGAGCAGTCTGCTGTGGTTACTTGTATTCACACTACCCCGTGTAAAAAGGATGTAGTTTGGCTGTAACAGGCACATACATGATGTCTCTTTTATATTTATTTATTTTTTCTATAGCTGGCCAAGCTTTTTAGTTTTTGTGAGCTTAGGCCTTTCAAAATTGGGAAAGGGACAATTATTAAAGGCTCTCACTCTCCTTCCTTACTCCTTTTGGCCTCTACTTCCATGTTATAGGGTATTTGGATGATCCCAAGGTCATGTGTAGTGGGAAGCAGGCAATATTATTTTGACTTTGAGGTGTGGCCTTTGGGCCTTGAGGCCCAAGTGTATGGAGCATGGCTAGGCTAGTTTCAGACCAGCTGCATACCAGCTCTTCTATTTATTTATTTATTTATTTATTTACTCATTTATTTATTTATTTATTTATTTATTTAAGTTTGTGTGTGTGTGTGTGTGTATGTGTGTGTGTGTGTGTGTGTATGTGTGTGTTTGGAGGAAGATCCAGATTGCCACATAGACCATCCATCCCAGCTTTCAAAAAAAATCACCTGACTGTTCAATCTCTTATATCAATAGATGTTTTATATAAATTCCTTAATAAATATTAACATTTTAATCAGTTGCTAATGATTATTACCAACTACATCTGGTGCCAAAAATGGGGCACCATTTGTAGTCAGAAGTTTCTGGCCTGGACCCACAGTCTGAACAAAGCTCTCCTACCTACACACAATCCAGCAGCCACATATAAAATAATTACTGGCACAGTATTTCATTTTAACCTCTTTTTTCTTCCTGTTTTATCTGGTGATCCTTCCTCTGGCCCTTCTCAGTGACCCTTGGCACTATTGGGGCAAGGCTACTTTTCAATGCTTATAATCAATATGTTTTCTTCGCCATTTAAAAAACTTTCCTGTGTTTTGTTAGTTTCCTTCTCTCTGCTTAAATTCTCCTGTTCCTGTATTGCATCAATTATTTTTCATGTTACTATGACCAAAGCAATTTGAGGAAAGCTAAGTTTATTTTGGTTTACAGTTCAAAGGTCCAGTCCATCATGGCAGAAAGGCAAGTGCTCCTCAGTTTGGAAGCAGAGACAATGAATGGTGTTATTCAGCTCATCTTCTTCTTTTTATTCAGTCTAGGACCCCAGGCTATGGAATGGTGCAGTCCACAGTTAGGGTGGGTCTTCCCATCTCAACTAACTGAACCTACAGATTCTATTATAGACAAGCCTATCAGTCTATCTCTTAGATGACTCTATATTCTGCCGAGCTGACAATATCTGCCATCATGCATTTTATCCATTTTCTCTATTTTAAAGATAATTATATAAATACATACATAAACATATATTCTGCATCTGTTACAGAATCTCGGGCTATGTTGCCAAGCTGAGATTTGGGCCAAACTGGGGTTCATTTCCTACCTCTGCCATTTGGAATCTCTGTAGTCCTGAAGTACATTTTATTTCCCTTTTTTTCTTAATTTTTAATTTTTTTATTGTATGTGAATTGGTGTTTTGCTTGCATGTTTAACTGTGTAAGGGTGTCAGATCTTGGAGTTACAGACAGTTGTTAGCTGCCATGTGGATGCTGGGAATCGAACTCAGGTCCTTTGGAAGAACAGTCAGTCAGTGCTCTTAACCACTGAGCCATCTCTCCAGCCCTTATCTGCAAAATGCAAATAATCAAAAAAAAAGTCTCCTCAACAGGGTTTCCATGAGGCCAAAATGAGATGTTTCAAGGTGAACAAAATGTGCATTGGTTTATTTTTGTGTGTAGCAAGGCTCTCCTTATCAGAAAGGCTGTTGAACTCAATGAAAGCAAACACTGTTCTCACTGTTCTCGGAGATGAGTTTTCTTCCCATAGGCTTAGAAGCACCACTTGAATACAGAGTACATTCTCACTAGGAAAGGAGGAGTTAGTCATTTTACAAAATGCTTAAAAGTCACTTTATTTTTAGAATGTTCTCTTTGGTCGTTGACATCTTAATGCACTATAATTTGAAGTGTTTGCATGTTGAGTGAGCAGAGCATAAGCACTTCATGGCAGTGAGGATAATTCTTCTCAAATGTGTTGTAAATCAATATGTGATGGAAGAATGTACAAGAGGCTCAGAGCACTACTGTGCCTTCGCAATAACAGCGTTGTTTTTCTAAGGTGCTAAACAAAGAATTCATTGTAAATAAATTCTACAGTTCTCTCTCCATTGATGTGATATTTCAAACAATGAAATCCATGGAAATTAATAATGTATATATTGAAACCTCAAATTTATATCTCAGGGGAGATATGACTTCATATATGTAAGCGTCTTGGTTTGTTTCTCAGCTCTTGTGATAAAACACTGACCAAAATCAACTTTGGAAAGAAAGGTTTATTTGGCTTAGAGTACATGATGGGGGATGGAACTGAAGCAGAGGTAGATAATATCTTATTCTTCCTCTACATATATGTGTGTGTGTGGATATAAAAATATTTAAATATGCATTTTAAAATACACACACTTATATAAGTACATTTATATCAACAATAGGGGCTCATCTTTTGCATATGTGTGCATATACATATGTGGATGTATGAGTATGCAATCTGTATATGTATATATGTGTATACGTATAAACCTGTATGCACATCTGTATATGCACATCTGGAGACAGATGTTATTCATCAGGCAGTGTCCACATTTTCTTTTTGAGACAGGATGTCTCACCAGCCTTAGTCTGGATGGTAGGCTGTCTGTCCAATGAGCCCTAGGGATCTACCTGTCTCCAACAATAGAATATCATCATGCCTGACTTATATAGAATCTTATCTAATTGGTTCTGTTTCTCTTCAGAAACAAGATTATTACTCCTGTGACTGTATGATCTTAAGGAACTAAATAGGGTTTGCAATCATTATTAAGTTAGGGCTATAGAAACGAGAAAGTTGTTTGGGATTAGGCAGTAGTCATAATGTAACTGTAAGAATTCTTTGTGTGAGAATCAGGGAAGGTGTCTTAGTTGGGGTTTTTATTGCTGTGAAGAGACACCATGTCCACAGCAACTCTTAACAAAGAAAACATTTAATTGAGGTGGTAGCTTACAGTTTCAGAGATTCAGTCTATTATCACGACAGAGAGCATGGTGGTGTACAGGCAGGCTTGGTGCTGCTTACATCTTGACCAGAAGTAAGCAGGAAGTTGACTGACCATCACACTGAGAAAGGAGATTTTAAAGCCCGCTCCCACAGTGACACACTTCCTCTAAGCCTGCACCTACTCCAATAAAGCCATAGTTCGTAATAGTGCCACTTCCTTCGGAGGCCATTTTCTTTCAAACCACCACAGAAGACATGAAGACTAGGTTCAGATAATGTGACTGTTCGTTGGGGGCAAGCCAGGAAATATCCAGAAGAAAGCTTGGAGTGACTATCATGTTGATTTTAGGCTAGTAAGATTATGATGATTAATCTCAATTGTCAATTTGATGAAATCTAGAGTCACCTGGGGGACAAGCAAAGGAGTGTCTGTGACAGATAATCTTGATTAGTTTGACAGAGGTGGGAACCCATCCTAAACGTGGGTGGCATCATTCCCTAGCCTTGGATCTAGGAGTGCAAATACAGGAGAAGCTGAGATGAGCATCAGTATTCGCTCCTCTTTCCTTTGTGTACACAGTTTGACCAGCTGCTTCCAACTCCCGATGTCTGGGCTTCCTCACCAGGACGAACCGCAAGCCAGAATAAACTCTGCCTTCCTTGAGCTGCTTCTGCAGGGTATTTTGTCATAGCAGCAGGAGGAGTAGTACAGTCCCATTCTCAATGTTTGACTTTCAGAACAGGAGAATGATAACATTCACTTTATCTTAAAGTGGTAAGTTTGTGATAATTTGTTGTAGCAACAATGGGGAACTAATATCATGTTCAGGAAATACTTATGGATCAGCAAAATAATCTAAGTATTTAATAAATTAAGCTATTATAAGCAAAGCTTTTGATCAGAATTGTAAAGATTTATTGTTATTATTATTATATTTAAATTATGTATGTGTCACTGTTTGAATATGTTCATGTGAGTACAGGTACCTTTGGAGTCAAGAAGTCATAAAATTCCCTAGAGCTGGAATTACAAGCAGCTTACTTACAACTTACAAGTTGTAAGTCCCTTGACATGAGTTCTGGAAACCAAATTCCGGTCCTTTGCAAGAGCAGAAAGTGCTCTAAACTACCAAAATATCTCTTCAACCCCTGAACAAGATTTTATTATACCTATTGACAGATGACCAAACCAAAATTCAGAAAGATTAGATAATTTGAGAAATTATCATGACCACTACTGAAAGAGTAGGTAGGTAGCCAAAGTATATTCTTCTGTTCTATTGTACCTCAAAATCCAAAGACATATAGCCATACATTACAGAAACAGTCAAGATGGTTTGGGAGGCTGTCTTGATCAAAATTCTATTACTATAAAGACATGCTATGGCTGTGGCATCTCTTATAAAGCATTTAATTGGAACTGGCTTACAGGTTCAGAGTTTTAGTCTATTATAGTTATGACGGGAAGCATAGAGGAGTGTAGTCAGACATGGGTGCTAGAAAAGGTACCAAGAGTTCTACATTGGATCAGCAGTCAGGAGGAAGAGAGAGACGCTGGGCCTGCCCTGAGCATTTGAAACCTAAAAGCCCACCCCCCAATGACACACTTCCTCCAATAAGGACACACCTACTCCAACAAGGCCTCACCTCTTAATAGTTCCACATCCTGGTGACCCAGCATTCAAACCTATGAGCCAATGGGGGCCATTCCTAATTAAACCACCACAGAGCCCTTCAGTTTCTCCCAAATTCTTTCAGCGCCCTTAAATACCAATAACATGGAAATGAAATGGTGTTCTTGTTTTCACACACATCATGAGCTCCTAGCTGCTCATGGTGTGGAGGATGGCTGCCCACACCTTCCCATGGAAAGTTCTAGAACTGTTCTCAGTGCCTGAAAGACAACAGTTTATTTGCTGAGAAGCTTCTGGCTGACCTCTATGGATTAAACATATGCTCCCAATCTATTGAAATACATAGGAAGTACCCACGCTTCCTACCTCCCCATCAGCTCTGACCCAACTCTTCATGCGCATTTCCCTACTGTCAGCCTTCTTGTACGGTGACAGTGTGATATTGTGAATGGTATGAATCAGCAATGCCAGACCATAGCCAAGGGTTACTTCCTAGGATGCTATCCAAGGAAGCTCTTCCCTGCCAACTGCAATAACAACAACAACAACAACAACAATAATATTCTCTTTAAGTTACATTAGAAAGATTTTCATGAAAATAAGTGTTTTTGATTCATCACTAAAGCTCATTGTTGCTTTCTGGGATGAGTACTTTTTGTTTTTTAATAGAGACTTTCTATGCAGACCAGGTGAGCCTTGAACCTGAGATCCTCCATCCATTATCATGCGATACATGAGCAGTCAAGAAATATCATTTTGTTGTTATTGTTTAATTTATTTAGTGTGTGTATGTTATTGTTTATTTTAGTGTATATCTGTATATGTTTGTGTATCTCTCTCCAGTGTGTGTGTGTGTGTGTGTATGGGGGGGGTGTATGTGTGTTAAGAAAATCACAGACAGGGGATTCTCTGAGTTGGAGTTTCAAGGTTTGGAAGTGATCTTGGCCCTCTGTAAGAATCATGCACACTGCTGAGCCACCTCTCCAGCTCCCATTATTTATATCTTAAGATAGGATCTCACTATATTGCTCTGGCTGGCCTCAGGCTCTTTATGTAAATCAGGCTGACCTTGAACTTACAGAAGTTCTTCTGCTTTTGCCTTTGTACTGCTGGGAATTACAGGCATGAGCTACCACACACAGCAGAAATAGCATTTTTTAAACATATTTGAACTTACAGAAAATTGCTATAATGTTTACTAGCTATTAAAAATAAAGATATACCTGAACAGGTTTTTTAAAAATTGAAGCAAGCTTTCCTAGAAATTTTGGTTTGGTTCTGAGCTGTTTATTGGTGCATTCAGGTATTCCCTGAGCCACTCATCTTCCTGGTTCTTCAAGGAGTCCAACAAAATACCCCTTGCAAATCTGGTACCACCATGAAACAAATCTCATAACTTATCCTTTGGATTTGCTGGGTGAAACCTTCATTAAACATATTTTAAATGATGAATGAAGCCTGTTAAGCCATTAATGAGGACAGAGAGATTATATATTTAGTATCTTTATATTTCCACTAAATGGTAGTTACTTATTAAATAATTTATATACTAATCCATACTACTATCCATCTAAATCAATAACTGAAAAATTCTCTGTGAGTCATTTCACAATTACATCTTGAGAATGCTGTGTGCCAATTTCCTTTCAAGATAGTGGGAACACAGGGCATGGGGCACAATAGATGAGATCTCTCTTTTGCTGGAGTTTGTGTTTGCTGGGTCAAGAGAGATGCAAGAGAACAAAGTCTAGGATAATATAGCTCCAGAACTTTCTAACGCTAATAAAATAAATGAAAAATAACAATAGGTTAGAACAGTAGAGGAAGGGCACTTAGTTTAGATGGAGGAGAGGTTCTCAACCTGTGGGTCATGACCTCTTAATGATCTTGTTGCACGGTGCAACCTCTATAAATGTAAATGTCAGATATTTGCTTTATGATTCACAGCAATGCCAGAATTATAAAACTGGCATTGGGGGAGGGGTGTCACCACAGCATGAGGGACTGTGTTGCAGCATTAGGAAAGTTGAGAACCATCGAATTTGAGTGATTCAGGAAAAAGAACTCATGATGAGGAGATTTCACAGTGAGAAGAACCATAGAGAGATCTAAAGGGCTCAGAATGCAGACAATGAAGACACGTACAAGAGCTCTGACGTGGGAATAAGTATGCACCTTCTAGAAAAAGCAAAAATATTGGTGTGGAATGTTATAGTGTGATGATTTGTTCTTAGGGTAAGAGCTAAGGAGGGTCTGAGCCAGGATTTTAACACTGACTGTATTAAGTGCTTGAATCTGGTCCTGTCAACTGACCCATCATAAAATGTGGGGGTGCAAGGCAAGAGGGAAACTCTACCTAACTTAGCAGTGAGTTTTACCACTTACTGAAATGGGGACTATACAAATTTGCTCTCTGGGATCTGTTGTGGTATTTGAGAAATGCATAGTCCCTTCAAGAGGAGATGACTGGTAGGTAGCTGAACTCAAGACAAGTTAGGAATGGTGCATTTCTCTGCCACAGGCTACTTCCTTTTGTGAGCAAAGCTTGTGAGAATGAACCCCAGCCACCTGCAGTGATGTGCTGGGACCATAAGGTCAACAAACAGAAACAACCTGTGTCAATATGACTTAATCATTTGTTCCAGGAAAATGTGCCCAGAGATGATAAGACCATAAACCAATACATAACCTCAAGGCTTGCCTCAGGGACTCCCTGCAAAGATTAACTGAGACACAGTCTGCTCTCTCCTTAAAGCTCCCAGATCAAACCAGGATTTTCTTAAAGAGACTTACTCTAAGGCTTTCACTTCAGTATGCCAATCAACACCAAACTGTTACATCCAAAATTTGCCCAAACTGTTCCCCAGGTGAGACATCTCAAATTAAGCCCTTTTACTAAGGCTTAATTTCTCCAATCCTACACAACTGTCTTTGTCTTCCTTCTTGTCCCCATCAAGGAGCTGATGTCTCTGCTGTGACTTCTAATGAACTAGGTGTTGTTTTAAATTGAGTTGTATTTGGGAGAGTTGAATAGTCTATTATTATTATTATTATTATTATTATTATTATTAGTATTATTATTGGTCATCTGCACTAGTAACAGTTATTCATCTGTAAATAACTATTTGTTAATAACTTATAATTTACTTAATAAAATTCCTAGAATTGGCAATGCTCCCTGTTCTAGTCAGTTTATTTTAAAAATGGGAAAAGTTATGCAGAGAGTTTGCAAACTTCTCTAGGGTTTCAGCTAGCTAGTAGTCTTATGACTGTGCCTTAGACTCCTCCTTTTCCTTTCCCTCTCCAGAAATCCCGCCTATACTTCCTGCCTAGCTATGGCCATTCAGCTCTTTATAAACCAACCACAGCTACACATCTTCACACAGTGTACAAATATCCCACAACACAGTAGAAAAGTTCACAGCGAATGTTCTTGATAGAAGAAAGCTCTCCTCTAAAAGAAGATGAACTCAGTCAATCCCATGGCTTTTTCATCATCAACACATAGCTTCCCAGGGTTCTGTATTTATTTGCATCAAGTAAGAGAAAGGGAAAGAACGAGATGGGGGGAGGTTATGGAGATGTCACATTCACACCAACTTTGACTAGAACACAGTCTCCTGGCTATGTCTCCTGGCAAGGGAAGCCGGTAAATCTCTAAATGCCCAGCAAGCTTGTCTCTGTCACAACTGAACCTCATTTCCTTTCATTTTCCTCCCTGAAGGAAACTTGAGCTTTAGACAGGAAGCAGCATAGCTTTCTTTGCCATGTAAATCTATATTTAGTTTGCTCTTGGAAGGACATTCTACGTTCATCTCTTAAGACTTCAAGGCATTTCCTCCTACTAACAGCACACATACCTTACAGAAAGATGTGGAGCTTTCGTGTTTACAAAACCTCATTGAACTGATAAAACATTTAGTCTCATCATTTCTTTATAATTCTTTGGTGCATAGAATTTTGTGACTTAATGTGGCCACCAACATGCATAAAAATGTTGTTTCATTTACAGTGATTTATGTATGTGTTATAAAGACAGTTAAGAACAAACCAAGTACTAGTGGTATATCTTTCTAGAAAATTCGTCAGGTTATTTTAAAATTATTTTTTTGTGCATTTTATTTATTTATTTTCTTATCTATTATTTTTATGTGCATGGCTGTGTTGCCAGCATGTATATTTATGCATCATGTGCTGCCTACCAAGGTCTGAGGAGGATATTGGATCCCCTGATACTGGAGTCACAGATGATTAACAGCTGGGCTGTAGGCTCTGGGAATTGAACCCTGGTCCTTGGCAAGAACAGCAGCGTGTTCCTAACCACTGAGCCATCTCTCCAGATCCCAGTTTTGTTTTTTGTTTTTTTTAATTTCAATTTCCATCCATTTCTCTTGATCTTCTCTAAGTTCCAAGTATTTTCCACAGATTTTAATTTTGTGTTTTACCTGTTAAGTTAGTTATAATGAAAACGGACACACTTGCCAAACAGCTACTATGTTCTGTTTGATGTCCCGGGCTCCAGGTCAGACAAGCGGGGCCTCTGTTCCACCACCTGCCTGATGCTCTGCCTGGGCCTCTCCTGACCTGCTGGACACAGTCCTCCTGATCTCCCCTGCAGGTATTTATTTACATACCATATCTCCCCTGCCACACTCTTACATTACCTTTAGGGGAAAGCATTAAGCCTCCTTTGTTCTTGGCAATACTTAATAAAAGCAGCTAATTTATTTTTTTCCTCTTTGATTTAGTTTCAGATGTCTCTCAAAACATCCAACAACACAGAAACATTTTCTCTTAGCACTGCCAAGAATATCCGCTGATTTGCAAACAATTAACTAACAATAGAAATTAATGCTGTAGTGGTGAGTGCAGTAATACCAAACAAACCAGAAGGTGTTTTTATGCTGAGATTCTGAGCATGGTGTGAGGAGCTAAGAGGTGGCTGGTTTTGTTTTATAACAGGGTCCTGCTCTCTAGATGATGCTGGTCTCAAACCCTATAGGCTAGCCTCAAGTTTGGGATCCTCCTAGTCTTTAACCTTAGTGCTAGGATTAAGGAAAGTCACAGTCAGTCGGGGAGATGGCTTGGTAGGAAAAGCACTTGCTGAACAAGAGTGAGGATCTGACTTCAAGTTCCTAGAACCCAAAGTTGAACATAGTAGCATGTATCTGTGACCACAGTGCTCCTAGAGCAAGACATGAGATGCAGAGACAGGAAAGTCCCTGGAAACTCACAGGCCAGTCAGCCTGGCATATAGAGTCCAGGGGATGGGGTGGGAGGAGGGGAGGGAAGCATGTTGTCAAAGTCAAACAAGATACAAGATGGAAAACAGGCACCATCCCAAGAGTGTCCTCTGACCTCCACATGTACCCTGGTACATGCATACTTGCACGTGTGTACCCTCACATGTACACATATGCCTCATATGTAAGTATAACATACACATGCATGTTCTTACTCACACACACACATACACAAACACACATGAAACAAGGAAAAAAGAAAAAGGGACAGAGAGAGGGAGGGAGGAAGGGAGGACTAGGCATGGTAGCATAAAACCCTAATCCCAGCACTCAGGAGATGCAGGCAGACAAATCTCCGTGAGTCTGAATCAGCTTGCTGGTCTACCCGGTGAGTTCCAGGCCAGTCAGAACTACATGGCAAATCTTTTGGGAGGGGGTGAGTACCAGAGCAGAAATGAACAAAGGAATGTATTCTTAAGGCATCAAGCTGGAGGGATGGCCAGAGATTTCTAGGAAGGCTTCAGCGTAAGAAAGAACAAGAGACTTATTCCTGGTCAACAAGTATTTAGAAAACTAAAAATCTCTGATTAGCTAGAATGGTAGTTCTCAACCTATGGTCAAGACTCCTTTTGGGATTAGACGACCAATTTACAGAGGACACATATCAGATATCTTACATATCAGATATTTACATTATAATTTATAATAGTAGCAAAATATAGTTATGAGGTAGCAACAAAATAACTTTATGGTTGGTGGTCATCATGATATAAGGAACTCTATTAAAGGGTCACAGCATTAGGAAGGTTGAGAAACACTGTGCTAGCGGCTGCCTAACTGTCTTCAGTTTTGTCAATAACCACCGTCGGGTGGTATTTTGCTGAGTAAGATCCAAAACCATTAGAAAAGCATGGGATTCAGGGGATGTACTAACTCATTAGTGGGCTTTAAAAAAATTTAAAAAGAGAGAGAGGAAAAAAAAAAAAAAGCATGGGATTTGTTTTTAATAAACTAGAAGTCTAAAGGATATTGTCTCCAAATGGAAATCGTCCACAGAATCCCTATGCTCCAGATTTATCACATTACTACACATTTAACTGGACAGGGATTCTCTGGTGAGCAGAGGGACTTGGCCAGCATGTGACCCTTACCACCTCTAAGGTGTTCCTTTGCTCACTCTTCCTTTTAGCAGGAACTCTGCTGTTACATAATGCCAGAGTAAAAAGTTTATACACTCCTTATCTTCCACATGGGTCACTCCTGCAGCTTCCCATCATTAAGACCTGATTTTAATAGAATTTTCCATCGGTTGTATGTAAATATAGTTTTTGCCTGATGTGAATACTTCGTCTACTTTAGACCAGTGAACATGGAAAAAAGCATTATGGGCGGGTTTGTGTTTGCCAGGAAATGCATGTCAGGAGCCTGTGCTTCTTAGTTCCTTTAGTCTCTTGTGTTCTCACTGTGATGGTCTGAGCTTTAAACTTAGGAATCCCACCCAGGAGTCTGGCAAATCTTGATGTTATGCAGGCACAGCATAGTGAGGTCTGGGCATCTCTTCCCCTTAGCTGCTTCAACTTTTTTCAGGATGTGACACACTTATGGACTTTGTACTCTTGGTCACCTGGGGAAAAAAATGGCAGTGGTAACCAAGCTGTCTGTAATTGTGTCAAATTGTATCCCTTATACAGACAGAAACGACCATCACCATCTAGACACCAAATGATGTGCTTTTGGTCCATGTGCTTTTTTTTTTTTTTTTTTTTTTTTTTTTTTTTTTTTTTTTTTTTTTTTTTTTTTTTTTTTTTTTTTTTTTTTTTTTTTTTTTTTTTTTTTTTTTTTTT